>OZ016503.1:12518295-12583295 GCA_963966595.1 Physocephala rufipes
ATATATATATATATATAATGTACCAGAATAGTGTAGCAGACCATGCGTTTTGAATGCAAACAAGCCTGAAAATTTATGTGAATGACAATGACGAATGTTTGAACGCAACCATGGTTGCTTAAATAGCGATTTTAAAAACGGGACAAATTGGAATTCATTCAAGTGTAAAATAAGGCATTTTTATCACAGCATTGAACTTTTCAAAACGAATTTTCTCGTAAATTAACGGATCAATTTTGGTGAAAAGAATACGTGTAGAAAGGTCAGAAGTTACTGTTTTGAAATATGGACTGAATGAAGTATGGTATGTATACATTATTTGGATGAAAAAATTAATGAATAGAAAAAAAGTAGTAAAAATAAAATGAAAGTTTTCGATAAATGTTTAATGTTTTGGGTAAAACTGAATGGTGGAGAATAAAAGGGCGTTAAAAGTGTTTATAACGATGTATATTTGATAACATTTGTTGTGTGGTTTATGAGATATTGACAATTTTTTTTGAAAATTAAAACGGTCAATATCTCATAAACCATACAACCAAATGTTGTCAAATACACATCTTTATAAACATTTTAACGCCTTTTTATTCTCCACCATTCAGTTGTACCCAAAGAAATTAACATTTCTCGAAAACTTTCATTTTATTTTTACTCCTTTTTTCTATTCATTAATTTTTTTATCCAAATAATGTATATATGTCATACTTCATTCAGTCCATATTTCAAAACAGTAACTTCTGACCTTTCTACACGTATTCTTTTCACCAAAATTGATCCGTTAATTTACGAGAAAATTCGTTTTGAAAAGTTCAATACTGTGATAAAAAATAATTATTTTACACTTGAATGACTTCCAATTTGTCCCCTTTCTAAAATTTGCTATTTAAGCAACCATGGTTGCGTTCAATCATTCGTCATTGTCATTCAAATAAATTTCCAGGCTTGTTTGCATTCAAAACGCATGGTCTGGTACACTATTCTGGTACATTATTCTGAAACATTAATTTTTATGAAAATAACCTTCAGTTTGCTTTCGTACAAAATTTCCAATAATTCAATCGTTACAAATACTTTATTCAAATCACTTAATATTTTCAAACAGTATGCTTACAGCGCTATCAAAAAACAGAAAAATTTTTAAGAAAAATCGCGCGATTGATGAATACAAAAAAGGAGTAAAAATAAAATGAAAGTTTTCGAGAAATGTTAAACTTTTTGGGTAAAACTGAATGGTGGAGAATAAAAAGGCGTTAAAACGTTTATAAAGATGTATATTTGACAACATTTGGTTGCATGGTTTATGAGATATTGACAATTTCTTTGGAAATTAAAACGGTCATAATTCTTAAACTGAAAGTGATCGACAAAATTTGTTTGTTATTTAGTGTGAATTAGATCACATTAAGCCCACGAAGTCGTATGAAAATTATTGGAGAGTTTGTACGGCGGTAAAGATAAGCCCAACGCTTTATTGGGAATATCCATATAATGTATCGAAATATTGACATTATAAAATTTAGGATTAATAGCACTTTACGACAAATTTGGTGGTTCAATATAAATAGTACATAGCACTCACTCTAAATAGCGCCGACTTCAAGTAACTCACACTTTCAAATAGTTATAAAAAATCACTCTTCTAATAGTGCACTTGATTATTGTTCGAATTATAATAATTCTAATAATTTAATTCGGTTTTCAGAACTAGTGCCTATGAAAAAATTTTAATACAATAAATTGTTTACATAATAAAAATCATGAAATGTCATACGTGCATTGTTATGGTGAACTACGCATCCATATACATAATACCTGTAGGTGAGTTTCTATCGTGTAAAATTTTGTCGTTTTTTTGGCACATTTTTTTAGGAAAAAAGAAATTGTCAATATCCTATATCGTTTCTGCTTTTCATCGCTACAATTGTTTTTGGGAAGTTTTCATCTCATTAACTCTGGTAAACCTGTTCCGAATGATTTTGGTGTCGATGCCGATGATGATTTTCTTACATGGATCATTGTTTTGAGAATTTTTCTGATTGACAGTTGATTAATTTGTTGTCAAAGCGGAGGAAAAACGAATAAATTCTATCCGCTGTTGCGAGCGAGGTCGAAATTTTCAATCAATTTGAATACCAGTAATATTTCAATTGTCATCCAATCCTAGCAACAGAACTCAGAGCTAACTTCGTATCAGAAAAGGCGTAAATTTCGACTGTGTCATCGATTTTTCATTGTTTTACGTTAAACATCGGTACTCTTCGCTAAAGAAGCCTGGTTAATTTTTTGCGTATTTTAAACCAAGACTGTTAAAGAGTTGTGGAATCAAAACATTTGTTTAAAAAGCGAAGGATTCTCATTGCTTTCAAGAACTCGGTGATTTGGGAGACGAGCGACGAACCCTCACGGTAAGCTGGTTTATTTGCCAATTGTATTCGTTAACCTTATCTGCTATATGTACACTATTTAAGAGAAACGAAGAATCGTCATCATAGGCTGTTGAAAGTAGTAAGAGATATTCAGAGAACGTAAGCAGTTTCACATCGAGCCGAATTCTCGCCTCGCCTTCTTCAAACGAAGTTTCTCCTGATTCAGACAAGAGCACCACATCAGCCGCACGAACAACCCCAACTTCACCTGAAATGAAACGCTCTACCGTAAAGGAACTCATTGAACGCTACTTTTTTCAGCTTCAACGGGGCTGTGGAAATCCTGCATGTATGAATGCCCACTGTGCTTCCAGTGGCCAAGTGCCGACCATGGCTCCTAATGAAATCGCTGCACGCGCTATACAGCTCTTTTCGCAAGATGCACAGTTGTGCAACATTGATAACAAATCGCCAAAAGTTCCACGCACGAGGAACGATAGACCGTCTGGGTATGTAGAGGAAATATTTTATGTTGTCAACACAGTTTGTACAATAATTTAGTGCACTCGTTTTTGGCATTATTAGTTCGCAATCCGAAAACAGTATAACCCAAACCAGTAGTGCGGAGTCTGACAACAGCAGCAGCAATGACAGCAGCAGCGGCACCATAACGACGGGAAGTAGAAGATCATCGAACAGTAGTAGTAGCAGCACTGCAAATAAATTTTATTTTTGCTGCACTCCTGTGGATAGCGATTGCAGCATTTCTAATTCAAACGCGCCTAATTGTGCTGAAATGCGCGATGGCACATCCGAAGTCAAAGCAGCAGCAACGGGACCAAGAGCAAGACCAACATCAAAAAACCTCACAAGCAATACCCACAATATAACTAAAACAGCACCGATTCATTATGGCATAGAAGCGGTCGCCTGCTCTTCATCATCTAAAGAATTTTTGATTTCTTTGATGGACGTCGATCTTTCACAACATTCGGCGACTCCCACTCCTCCACCAGTAGCACGAATTGATTTTCTGAATGAAGAAATTATTGACGGATTGGTCAACGAGTGCCAGTTACTCAATACATACGATCGCCTCATCGAAGTCATTAATGATATTTTATCTAGTACAAATAAACTAAGCAGTTAATATCTCATAAACCATACAACCAAATGTTGTCAAATACACATCTTTATAAACATTTTAACGCCTTTTTATTCTCCACCATTCAGTTGTACCCAAAGAAATTAACATTTCTCGAAAACTTTCATTTTATTTTTACTCCTTTTTTCTATTCATTAATTTTTTTATCCAAATAATGTATATATGTCATACTTCATTCAGTCCATATTTCAAAACAGTAACTTCTGACCTTTCTACACGTATTCTTTTCACCAAAATTGATCCGTTAATTTACGAGAAAATTCGTTTTGAAAAGTTCAATACTGTGATAAAAAATAATTATTTTACACTTGAATGACTTCCAATTTGTCCCCTTTCTAAAATTTGCTATTTAAGCAACCATGGTTGCGTTCAATCATTCGTCATTGTCATTCAAATAAATTTCCAGGCTTGTTTGCATTCAAAACGCATGGTCTGGTACACTATTCTGGTACATTATTCTGAAACATTAATCTTTATGAAAATAACCTTCAGTTTGCTTTCGTACAAAATTTCCAATAATTCAATCGTTACAAATACTTTATTCAAATCACTTAATATTTTCAAACAGTATGCTTACAGCGCTATCAAAAAACAGAAAAATTTTTAAGAAAAATCGCGCGATTGATGAATACAAAAAAGGAGTAAAAATAAAATGAAAGTTTTCGAGAAATGTTAAACTTTTTGGGTAAAACTGAATGGTGGAGAATAAAAAGGCGTTAAAACGTTTATAAAGATGTATATTTGACAACATTTGGTTGCATGGTTTATGAGATATTGACAATTTCTTTGGAAATTAAAACGGTCATAATTCTTAAACTGAAAGTGATCGACAAAATTTGTTTGTTATTTAGTGTGAATTAGATCACATTAAGCCCACGAAGTCGTATGAAAATTATTGGAGAGTTTGTACGGCGGTAAAGATAAGCCCAACGCTTTATTGGGAATATCCATATAATGTATCGAAATATTGACATTATAAAATTTAGGATTAATAGCACTTTACGACAAATTTGGTGGTTCAATATAAATAGTACATAGCACTCACTCTAAATAGCGCCGACTTCAAGTAACTCACACTTTCAAATAGTTATAAAAAATCACTCTTCTAATAGTGCACTTGATTATTGTTCGAATTATAATAATTCTAATAATTTAATTCGGTTTTCAGAACTAGTGCCTATGAAAAAATTTTAATACAATAAATTGTTTACATAATAAAAATCATGAAATGTCATACGTGCATTGTTATGGTGAACTACGCATCCATATACATAATACCTGTAGGTGAGTTTCTATCGTGTAAAATTTTGTCGTTTTTTTGGCACATTTTTTTAGGAAAAAAGAAATTGTCAATATCCTATATCGTTTCTGCTTTTCATCGCTACAATTGTTTTTGGGAAGTTTTCATCTCATTAACTCTGGTAAACCTGTACCGAATGATTTTGGTGTCGATGCCGATGATGATTTTCTTACATGGATCATTGTTTTGAGAATTTTTCTGATTGACAGTTGATTAATTTGTTGTCAAAGCGGAGGAAAAACGAATAAATTCTATCCGCTGTTGCGAGCGAGGTCGAAATTTTCAATCAATTTGAATACCAGTAATATTTCAATTGTCATCCAATCCTAGCAACAGAACTCAGAGCTAACTTCGTATCAGAAAAGGCGTAAATTTCGACTGTGTCATCGATTTTTCATTGTTTTACGTTAAACATCGGTACTCTTCGCTAAAGAAGCCTGGTTAATTTTTTGCGTATTTTAAACCAAGACTGTTAAAGAGTTGTGGAATCAAAACATTTGTTTAAAAAGCGAAGGATTCTCATTGCTTTCAAGAACTCGGTGATTTGGGAGACGAGCGACGAACCCTCACGGTAAGCTGGTTTATTTGCCAATTGTATTCGTTAACCTTATCTGCTATATGTACACTATTTAAGAGAAACGAAGAATCGTCATCATAGGCTGTTGAAAGTAGTAAGAGATATTCAGAGAACGTAAGCAGTTTCACATCGAGCCGAATTCTCGCCTCGCCTTCTTCAAACGAAGTTTCTCCTGATTCAGACAAGAGCACCACATCAGCCGCACGAACAACCCCAACTTCACCTGAAATGAAACGCTCTACCGTAAAGGAACTCATTGAACGCTACTTTTTTCAGCTTCAACGGGGCTGTGGAAATCCTGCATGTATGAATGCCCACTGTGCTTCCAGTGGCCAAGTGCCGACCATGGCTCCTAATGAAATCGCTGCACGCGCTATACAGCTCTTTTCGCAAGATGCACAGTTGTGCAACATTGATAACAAATCGCCAAAAGTTCCACGCACGAGGAACGATAGACCGTCTGGGTATGTAGAGGAAATATTTTATGTTGTCAACACAGTTTGTACAATAATTTAGTGCACTCGTTTTTGGCATTATTAGTTCGCAATCCGAAAACAGTATAACCCAAACCAGTAGTGCGGAGTCTGACAACAGCAGCAGCAATGACAGCAGCAGCGGCACCATAACGACGGGAAGTAGAAGATCATCGAACAGTAGTAGTAGCAGCACTGCAAATAAATTTTATTTTTGCTGCACTCCTGTGGATAGCGATTGCAGCATTTCTAATTCAAACGCGCCTAATTGTGCTGAAATGCGCGATGGCACATCCGAAGTCAAAGCAGCAGCAACGGGACCAAGAGCAAGACCAACATCAAAAAACCTCACAAGCAATACCCACAATATAACTAAAACAGCACCGATTCATTATGGCATAGAAGCGGTCGCCTGCTCTTCATCATCTAAAGAATTTTTGATTTCTTTGATGGACGTCGATCTTTCACAACATTCGGCGACTCCCACTCCTCCACCAGTAGCACGAATTGATTTTCTGAATGAAGAAATTATTGACGGATTGGTCAACGAGTGCCAGTTACTCAATACATACGATCGCCTCATCGAAGTCATTAATGATATTTTATCTAGTACAAATAAACTAAGCAGGAGCTTCAGGCGCTGTAATTATGAAACTACAGAAATCGCCACCTCTAAACTACATGAACTCCTAGGAAAATCACCAAATAAACTTAAAAAAGAAGATTTACGCACGCTGGAAGGTGAAGCTGATAAAGATGAGGACAGCAGTGTTGCAATGCGCTCTGTAGCAGATGCATTGTTTTCAGTAGCGAGTTGCAGTGATGAACAGGCACAACAACAACAGCAGTCGATAAATGACGGTCACACGTTGGTGGACTTTGAAAGCTTACGGCGCACTAAAAAAAAACTCTTCCGATTGGGCGATCCCACTGTGGGAGAGGCGATTACAGTAGCAGTTCTACGTTTAGCGGAGAAAATAAATGCATGGACAGGGGTTCGACTGGACGCGGACTGGGAGAGAGTGATGCACTGCTTTGTTATATGCTTCGACATGTTTGCTAGTAGTGAGCCCTAGTGATCGCAGCTTTTTATATTATTTTTATTTATTTAATTCAATAATTATTTTTTATGTGTTGGGAAAGGTTTCTATAGTGTGGCTGAGCAAGAATATCTGGAACGCGTGTTACCAAAACTTTGTCATGCAGCACGAGTCCTTCCCGTTGAACTACAGGCGCGCTTGGCACGCATATGGGCTACACACTGCAAGGAACAATTGATATCCATGGTACGGTCATGTCAGCAACTCATCACCATGCAAGTAATTATGGACGAGGACAGTGTGCAGGAGAACAGTGACGTCATAGCCATAACGAAGGTCTTAAAGGTAATATATATCCAAAAAAATCATATAAAACTATTGATATTGTCCCATACGAATTACTTAGATTGCTTTCTATGCCAATATTTTGGCTGGCCAGTTTGAAAGACCCACACTTTACGCCTCGAATGCAGATTATCCATCCGATAAAGACACTCACAGTGTTATTGACGAAGACGATGTCTTTTCATATACACGTGTACCTAAGCATTTTCCAAGGTTTGCAGAGGATAAGTTGGAACTTGAGCTGGGCGTCTCTTGTATGGATTGCAGACAGCCACTATTGCCATTCGAAGAGTTCTATAATGAACCGCTAAGCGATGCTATACAAATGGACCGAGATTATTTATCATACAAAAGTTTATCCTTGGATCCGCTAGGTTATGGTAAGAGTTCACATGGTTCTCCTAAAACCGTAACCTTTTGCGCACTCGTTATATTTTTTGCAAACAGATAGAAATTTCTCATTTATGCTGTATTCGTTTGTACTCACGCCTGCCACGAAGGTTATAGCCTTGTATTACGACAGCCGCATCCGGATGTATAGTGAGCGAAACTCATCACTGATTTCTCTTTTGAATTACTTCGGTGATAACAACGATATTGGTTCGAGACCAGATTTAAAGCTTAAAGTCAGACGTGATAATATTATTGACGATGCGTTGATTGGTGTAAGGATGTAAAAAGGGAAAGTTTTTGAGAAATATAAATTATTTTTGCTTGCAGCTAGAAATGGTTGCTATGGGAAATCCAAAGGATTTGAAAAAACAGTTAGTGATAGAATTTGTCGGTGAAGAAGGCATTGATGAAGGTGGCGTTTCGAAGGAATTCTTTCAACTCATAGTTGAAGAAATCTTCAATCCGGATTATGGCATGTTTACCTATCAAGAAGATACAAATACAGTTTGGTGAGTTTGGAATTGGTAATGGGTAGAAATTTGAGGGAAAATAGTATTTATCTGTGAACTGTTTATTAATGCCAATTTATTAATAATAGGAATCAATTTTGGTTTCTCCTACCCGAATCCGTTGCTTTTTTTGTGCACCACTTTCATTTGGTGCCCTGTTAAATATAGTTTTGTTCTAAAAGTAAATTACTAAGTACAAAACAATTCAAGAGATAGCAATCTCCTATGTTTCATGTGATGCCAATTCAGACTGATGGCCTTCTAAATTCTATTAGAATAGTCTTCTAAATTCTATTAATAGTCTTATTTTTATATAATTATTGGAATATCGTCACGTACGGTGTTACGTTTTCCCCTCATTTTACTACTTAACGTCATGTACCCTACAGCACAGCTCATCCGGTAGGAAACCAGTGAGTTAATGTAATGAGTAATGTGCTCAGAAAATAAATACTTCTATCATGGAATAAGTTTCTTCTACAAGTTCGAGTGGGGGCGAGCTTCGGAAAGAAATCGATCCCACAAATTTTTCCTATTGATTTTGTAACATCATTAGATGTTAGCATCTAACACAATCATAAATGAAATACTTAAACTTTCTACGGTCAGCACTTTTGAAGTTGCGCGAGATGGATTCGACGTCACGTACTGACTACTAAGATAGGTTCAGGGAAGCTAGTCAAAATAGATTCAGGGATGGTCAAATTGTATATTTCGATATTTGCAGAGCTCACCTGGTCTACTCAGGAAATAATATAAAAATAATATAGGATAGGTTCATAATTTATTCTTATCATTCTTACTTCATTCACCCAAAAAGCATTGATATTTAGGAATTAAGTAATTTGTTAAATAATACAAAATGCCACTATTAAACGACTGCTACTATTTACTACAAAGCATAACTATTGTAATTATTATAACTATTACTACAACAATTATTATAACCGTGGCTACTGTAAGCCATTGAACCCTCCTTTAAAAATCTCCTCTCTACTCTTGCAGGTTTAACTCTTCGCCTTTCGAGAATGAGGCACAATTCACATTGATTGGTATAATCATAGGACTGGCCATTTATAATAACATAATTTTAGCTGTCAACTTTCCCATGGTCGTTTATCGGAAATTAATGGGTGGCGTAGGAACATTCTATGACTTAGCTGATTGGAATCCATCGCTTTATCATAGTCTTAAATCTATGGTTGAATATCAGGAGTCTGATATGGAGGAGGCTTTCATGCAAACATTCAAAATAAATTATAGTAATATGTTTGGGGATGTGATCGAATATGAACTGAAACTCAATGGTGGCGATATTCTCGTGGGGCAACAAAATAAGCAAGAATTCGTTGATTTGTACTGTGATTTTTTACTTAATAAAAGTGTTGAACGGCAATTTAGAGCATTTAAAAAGGGTTTCGAAATGGTGACCGATGAATCACCTTTAAAATTATTATTTCGTCCTGAGGAAATAGAACTTCTCGTTTGCGGCAGTCGGGTAAGTGTGGTTTTGATAAAATTCGTTTCATACATTTATTACTTGATTTCATTTCAGAAATTTGATTTTATTGAACTAGAAGACTCCACTGAATACGAGGGCGGATACACAAAAGACACGCCTATCATTAAAGATTTCTGGTGCGTTGTACACTCCATGCCTGACAAATCAAAACGTAAATTGTTGGAGTTCACCACAGGATCCGATCGAGTACCGGTTGGGGGTCTTAGTCGTTTAAAATTGCTCATTACGCGTCATGGTCCAGACAGTGAACGTCTACCCACATCTCATACATGTTTCAATGTTTTGTTGTTGCCGGAATACAACAGTAAGGAAAAGCTTGAGGAACGTCTGCACAAGGCCATAAATTATTCGAAAGGCTTCGGAATGTTGTAAAAAGAAGGAAAATTAGTGGAGTTATTATATTACTTTTGTTTAAAACAGTTCATATGGTTTTTCATGAACAGGTTACAATCGACGCTTATTAAAGGTTTTGTAAGACGTTTACTATTCCTTTTATATTGCTTTTGTCGTTGGAAATTGACCAGAACAGACTTATTTCAGGAAAGCAAGAATTTCTGCAAAACTAATATTTCCCGCTAGAGCAATTTGCCTTAAAAATAACTAGTGTATATATTTCTTATTCCGAAATTGAATTTAACTTTACTCTTGATGGCTTAGAAATATATACATATTTCTTATTTTTTCATATTAATAATGATTTTCGAATAAAAAATTACAAGAATTTTACGATTGAGATTAAGGATTTTTTGTGGGGAAATTAAGGGTTGGGACAGGTCAAGATCACGATTCCAGTCTCGTTATTTATTTTGTCTACACCAAATTTGTTCTCCGCTCACATACCGTGTAGAAGTTATAGCCCCTAAAAATTTGAATAACGCCAAGCCAATATATCAATAACTATAGGAGTGGAACATGACGATGGTGACAGTGATAACAGATTGTTCATATCTTTAATATATATTTTCACATGCTTTCTCGAAAAACTATTGCTCTTGAAGAAAATTTCCCATACAAATGTAAGAAAATTTCCCATACAAATGTAAGAAAATTTCCCATACAAATGTAAGAAAATTTCCCATACATACATTAAGAAAGGACGAATTTTTTCTTTAAAATCTCTGCCGGACTTCAGGAGAAAACTAATTTTGAAAATAAAAGTTCATTGTAATCATGCTGTCAAAAACACACTGTAATCATGCGAGTCTCAATAAATTAAATTGAAATTAAATTGAATTGAAGACTGCCGCTTTGAAACTGTCAAATTGTTAGTACATAAGTTGTTTATAACACTGTATTGAAAAACTTTGTCGCAATAAACGAAATCCTCTTCGACGCTTTGATTTGAAAGCACGTTTTGCACATCGACTTGTGTGCATTAACCATTAAGATTTAACCATTGAGAAGCTTAGAGAACCGCCATTTTATTTATCAAATAAAATAAATGCATATAAATCTACATCATTCAATAAATATCATAAATAATCATAATTTATCATTCAATAAATATTCAATAAATAACTTATTGCATAAATTTCCCCTTATAACATTCCTATACTCCTGAGTGACTTAAAGTGTTTAAAGGAAAAGAAATTTAATTTAAAAATTATATAGATATATTTACACATATATACAAGATACCAAATCATACCACCCAATCATAGTGCAGGCAAAAAAGAGGAAAATGGTTGCCGCTGAGGGAGGGAAACCACCCTTAGTTACAACGGACGCCATTGTTTCCACCAATCTACATTCTGCTTTTGACTACCAATATGATGATTCGCATAAAGGCCCGTTCATAATATATGTTGATACAATTGCCAAAGAGGAACGCGCAATTCTAAATATTATTTCACTGACAAAATATTTAAAAATGATAAAGGTATGTGGAATAAAGGAAATCTATAAAATTGGCTTTATTAGAGCTAAAGTATCTTTCCTTAACGTTTCGGCAGCAAATGCCTTTGCAAAAAATGACGCACTAAAAACTCAAGGCTATGAAGCTAAACTATTTCCCCACTTTGTCTCAAAAACGGGCATAATTTTTGACATACCATTTGATTTGAAAGAAAATGAACTATTATGTTATAAACACAACCTCGCGACAGTTGTAGCGTCGACAAATCAAAACTCTTCTGGCGCTGAAGTTAGCAGAGAACATGTCTGTAATTTCAATACAATTTTATTAATTGCTAATGTCATTTAAAGCAAACAAATGGAGAAAAGAAGAACAAGACGAGCGACAACAAAAAAAGTAGAAAATTTTCTACTACTGTCGTTGTCGTACGCGTCAGCAGCGCGACAGTTTTGTTTTTCTCAATTCCCGTGACTATGTAATTTTGACAAGTCTCGGCGAGGATATTCAAACTGTCGCGAGGTTGTGTTTATAACATTAGAGAACATTAGCTCTGAAATACCAATTTTGACAGCAACACGTGTCATGAAAAAAAAACAAAGACTCGAATTTACTGACCCCAACTAATAGGGTAAAAGTAATTTTTAAAGGATTAAATATTCCCGAAGAAATTTTTTTTCAACTAAACTAAAATTCAAGTGAAACCCTATATTCCCTTCGGACAGTGCTTCCATTGCTACCGGTTCAAACACCTAGCTTCAAACTGTAAACAAAAAATTGCCTGTTGTAGATCCTGCTTTGGCAGACATGGAATTGAGGGAAAATGCGAAATTTCTAAATGTCCAAACTGTAAAGGTGCCCACCACGCAACAGACAAACAGTGCCCAGCCAGGGAAAAAGCTTCGTCAATTAAGAGATTTATGGTAATGGAAAATCTTACAATGAAGCTAAAGGTACAATAATGTATTCAATAATCGTTTCAACATTTTGGAAAATGCTGAAGACTTCCCACCACTCCCTTTCAAAATCTTCAAATGTCTTTAATAATTCCAAGGCGGCAGTTGAACACCTACATTCCATTAATCCTTATTCTAGAGTTGCTAAAACTAATCATACAGAGCTCGTGAGGTGCTCAAACCTTCAATCTCCATAGGCAAGTGGAAAAGTGCGATAATTGACGACACAACAAATAATGTAAACTCAAAAGGGAGAGTTGGTGTAGCTTTTGACTTGACAAAAAAAATAAATTCTGGAAAAAACAACCCAATTGCAGAGAGTATTGAGGAGATTCAGACTGAAAATCTAATCAGACAATTTAATATAATAACAAATAATCTTGTTGCTAGTAAACTTGCGACACAAATAGGTGAAGATTCAGTGAAAGTAATAAAAAGCATCCAAAACAAACTAAACAACCACAACATACAGCAAGATCTCAACCTCCTTAAACAAAGTATAAATAATGCTAAAGCAATGGAAACATAGTTTTTCATTAAGAGTTCCTATCTACTTTAATGATTAAAATCTTACAACATAATATTCAAGGATTTAAAACAAATAAACCTTATCTCGAATTTATTTTAAATAAGGAGGAAATTCATTTTGTGCTGTTGTCTGAAGTTTTCAATGTAGAAAACTTAGAAAAAGTTAATAAACTACCAAACTTTCAAGTCATTCATAAAGGCAGACAGGATAAATATGGAGGAGTTGCTATACTAATTAGAGACAACATATGCTTCAAAAGAGTTTCTTTTTCTACCTCACTGGACATAGTGATTATCAAAACTAGTAGTCTCCAACCTAACATCACTCTTGTAGTGGTATACTTGCCCCACTCTGTTACGGTACCACATTTCAAATCTGAAATCCTTAAACTGTTAAATTTTCTGGACCAAATGGAAAATGTATTTATATCTGGTGACTTCAATGCCAGAGCCAGAATTTTTGGTGATTCCTTTGACTCGGTTAGAGGCAAACACCTTGTTTCCTTATATGCCAACTCTACTTTTCAATGTCTCAATGATGGGGCTATTACCTACAAGTTTCTTGATCAACCTATACAACAGGGATCAGTGTTAGATCTTTCCTTCACCAACTCAAAAATGGATGTAAAATGGCTAGTCTTACCTACGACTCTGGGTGGTAGTCACCACTTTCCAATCATAATCAACATTAATAAAACGGACATTAGACCCAAAACCTTTCTTTGCAGACACCGATTATTCAAAAAATTGAACTCAGCAATCATTCCAACTGATGTTAGTGAATTAAATAACTTCTTTAATGAAATTTTTAAAGAAGCGACTTTATCGATAGAA
The DNA here is from genome assembly GCA_963966595.1 of Physocephala rufipes. Lineage (NCBI taxonomy): Eukaryota > Metazoa > Arthropoda > Insecta > Diptera > Conopidae > Physocephala > Physocephala rufipes. The sequence continues at coordinate 12,532,156 of OZ016503.1, forward strand.
ACAAATCAAAAGTTCTCACCAAAAAGTTGATGGAATACCAATGTACATAAACTATACAGACTAAAAAGAGCCACTCAAAACAAATACAATATAACAAAAAATCACAGTGATATTCTTTCAGCCATTGAAGCAAATAAAAAATGGATGCACACGGTAAAAAGGGCAAAAAAGGAGTTCTTTGAGGCATCTATAAGAGATATGCACCTTTCTAACAACCGCAAAAATTTGTTCAAATTAATCAAAGGTTGTAGGAATAATCTCTTTCCAAACTCCCGAAATGTATGGGACAACAACCAAAATATGAGCTTTTTACGACACATTACTAAAAATGTAAATAGCTCAACCAGTACTGTAGAGATATATACGAACCTTCACCTATACAATAACATTTTCACTCTTAATGAACTCTCATCAGTGCTAGGGAAGAAAAATGGCTCATCTGCAGCAGGCAGAGATGGAATAACATATAAAATGCTACGAAATATTTCTAGCAAATCACTCAACAATCTTTTACATATTTTTAACAAATGCTGGTCCGAAAACTTCATTCCAAATGCTTGGCGACTAATTAAAATATGCCCTATACCAAAACCTGGAAATGATCTCAATGATTATAAAAACTTCAGACCGATTGCGCTTATATCAGTCTTGATAAAAGTGTTGAATCTCATGGTCAAGGAGCGTCTAAACAATTTTGTTGAAAGAAATAAACTAGTCTCCAACAGATCCTTTGCCTACAGAAAAACTTTCTCCTGTAACATTTGCCTAAATGAGATCCTTCAGACAATAACAAATCTGAAAGCAGAAAATGAAAAAGTGGTAATAGTAGCCCTTGATATTGCAAATGCCTATGAATCAGTCGACATGAGTATTCTATCCAATGCTCTGATGAATCTCTCAATACCATCTCAGATTCACAAATGGATTCTCAACTTTCTGGGTTACAGAATACTACAAATGGGAAAAAACAGTATCTCGGTTTCAAATGGGCTACCTCAAGGCAGCTGCCTTAGCCCTCTTCTATTCAATCTTTATACAACCTCCCTTCATGAGATTACGGACAATGCAACAGAGGTCTTTCAATTTTTATTATATCAAAAAATCGTAACTTTGAATTGGCTGTAAATAACCTCAATATGAAATTAAACTCTTTTATTAACCGTTGTGCATATTCAAAACTTAACATAAATATTGAGAAATCCAAAGCAATGTATGTAGCAAAAGGAATGAGATTAAAGCCGATAATATCAATAAATTCAAGGCAACTACCTATAGTCATAACATTAAAATTCCTAGGTAGAGATATAACATGCAGCCTAAACATTAAAGAACACTTTGACATGATTCTCAAGGAATCAACGCATTCAGTCAATGCTATCAAAATGTTAACATCGGTTAAAACTGGCATTCACCCAAACCTGGCTATCACTGCATTCAAATCCTTTATTAGTCCAAAAATAGAATATGCCCGCACAACCATGGCACACATGCCGAAATATATCTCAAAGAAAATAACCACTTTTCAAAATTTAGTTCTTAGAAGATGTGTTGGCCTCACACCATCCACTCCAATCCAAATGATTTACTCACTTTCAGGCATTCTTCCACCAGTTGAAAGATCACTTTATCTAACGGCCAAAGAATTAGTTAAACTAAAATATCACCATACGCAAAAATACAACAATCTCCACTTCAATGAGCAAATTAAAACCAGAACAACCATGTTTATTTTAACTATAAACAAGTATTTGATAAGATAGAACCCAAAATTAAACCATTTGATTACCCAAATCAGAAAATCAAAATATTAAACAGATTTAACATGGCATGTAAAAATGATTCTCAATTAGTCATTAAACAACATTTTATTAAGCTTCTCAGTCACTACAGTAACATGCAATTTACAGTTTGGCAACGGATGCTGCTATTTTCAATGACACAGCGGGGTGTGCGGCATGTAATATTACTGACAATAAAAGCTTTCTCTTTCGCATTACTCAGAACATTACTTCTCTCACAGGTGAACTGGTAGCCTTAAATAAAGCTCTGGACTTAATTATAGAAGATAATATTGAAAAAGCTGTCATCTTTACGGACAGTATAAATGCCTGTTCTCTATTGAAAACAAATTCGAATCAAAATTTTCTGATAACTCAATTCTTAAACAAATTAGCCACATCAAACATTTCAAATTTAATTATAATCTGGTGCCCCTCGCATACGGGTCTATATTTTAATGAAAAAGCGGACTACTTTGCAAGGGTCAAATGACCTCGAACTGTAGGAGCCGATAGACATGTACACATGTATCGGAAGGTGATTGCTGTGATTGGGGTGGCTTGGTCCGGCCGTGTTCAGGGAAAATGGGGGGGGGGGGTTCGTTATCCCCAACCGACAATATTTCTCCTTGTTACAAAAAAATTTATTAAATTACCGAGGCTTACTGTGAACAATCATGAAATTTTTATTGTGAACGTTTGTGATAATATCACCGCGAACGGACTAATGAGAAGTAATTCGGTGTGGATGGCCTGCTATTATTTGTAATAAAAAAGTAAGCGCACGTGGAAGGATTCGATGACATTTTCCTTCCTTTTCTATACCCACCCTGCCTTGTTGGTAGTGAGAAATTTTTATTACCAACCCACATTACTGCCCCTGTACCGCGCTGGATCCGGTTACTCACCTTTTAACCACTTATTTTTCCATAATTAACTAAATTATCAATCAATGCAGTTAAGTTTGAATTTTATTTGCATACAATTTCTCTGTTTTGAAAATTCGTTAAACATCAACCATCAGTGAACAGCACTTAAAACAGATTATATATTATTAATAAAAAAATAACATTTTTCAAATAGTTCATATGTATATAAATTAGCCCATATTTGTCGAAGATGGAGTTTAATTTAAATTAATTTATTTTAATATTTCATTTCATTTCATTTAATACATAGTTTCTTTCAAGATACAATTATGAAATATTATAATAACTTGAATGAATTACTCAATAGGAATACAATTGAACTATTGTGCAAACTTTATAGGTGATTAACTTCAAAACACTTTTACTGTATAAACTATATATAATATGGTGTATTGATTGTTATCTGAAAGAAATTATTGAGACAGTTTTGTACAAAAATTTTCTGTAATTCATTGACAAAAGAGATGTAACTTTATATAATTATTTAATTCATAAAGATTTCTTTATAAGTATATATTATTAAATATTACTGAATGACTTCATAAGTGAGGCGTATGTGGGTGTATTTCTATATGGATCCATATATGTGGCAGGCTGTGTGTGTGAGTGAAAGTGTTATCAGTTTTTTAAAAAAATAAAATATTATTTTCTCTACGCCATTAAGTAATATCACCTTATTGCCTAACTCAATTCAATTTAATATAAACTTAAAATCCAACGCAAGAATACAAAACTTCATAAAGAAATTCAAACGACCAATTTATTTTCTTAATTCCAAAAAAAATTGTGTAAATTTCGTTTATAAAAACTGGCTACAATAAATAAATAAATTATCCATTTAAATATAAGAGTATGTTATAAAATAATGTTTTATTTGTGTGAACGATAAATATATTGTATTAATGCACATTTAATGCTTCAATTATTCATTTAAATATTTGTTAATAATATCGTAAATGGTTTACTGTTAAATTCAACACATCAAGATTTCAGATAAAATTTTATAAATCCTTAAATATTGGTTGCTTTTTTTAAGTACAATTATTTCGTGAGTCTTAAGGACTTAGGCTCCTATGAATTAATACAAGCATATATTTTTGTTTGTTTGTATGAATCTTCATAAACCATATGAAGAAGGTTTAGGGGCTCTAAGACGATGCATACGCCATCTACATCTAAAACCAAAGACAGGGCATCCAACATAAAAAGTACAATCAGCTGTCATTATAAGATTAGAAGTTCTCTTGATTTTAAGCAACACGTGTGCCTCAGTGCATTATTAATGATCTCAAAACTATATGTAATAAAATTTAGAAATATATACGGAAAACAACATTATTCGTGTTTTATTACCTATAACTGGTGACCCCGACGTGATCGGAGCAACAACGACGAGTTAATCCTCAATCAGATCACATTGCGAAACATAACCATGTCAACTGCAGATAATGGAGGCGCCGGCGAAATTGCACTGTCCACTACTAATACCGACGATAGACAAGAGAATTTAGGAGTTAACGCCATATCGACATTGAAACTGCCCACTCCTTTTTGGCGTGAAAATCCCAGCATATATTTCACTGTAGCAGAAATGAAGTTCGATCTGCACAACATTAACTCTGATAATTCTCGGTATAGACGTATTGCGACACACCTCGATCCAGACCTGCTGGATATCTTTGGCGACATTGTGGATAATCCACCAGCTCAAGGAAAGTATGAAACCTTGAAGCGCAGAATAATTGGTGCTCTTTCTGAGTCACAAGAAACCAAGTTGCGACGCTTGCTAAGAGGCCAGCCATTGGGCGACGAGAAACCTTCCTTGCTTCTACAACGCTTACGAGTGTTGTCGGCTGGTCAACGCAACGAAAACGTACTTCGCAGTCTTTTTCTCGAACAACTTCCCGAAAGTGTTAGAGGCGTGCTTGCAATAAGTGAACTTACTGACCTTAGTAAATTGGCCGAGCAAGCCGATCGAGTAGTGGAAGCGATTCGTCCACAACTGGCCAGTCTATCGCAAGAAATCGAAACCATAAACAGTTTAAATAGTAAACGCTTAAACAGCAAAGTACCAAGCGAGACAGCTCAGTTATTAAGAGCGATAGAGAATTTGACTGAACAAGTAAAAAGTCTCAAAAATCAGCGAAGTCGCAGCAGCAGCCGCTCTCGGGTAACTCGATCAGCTACTCCAGCTGCAGAGCAAGTCGACAATGAAAATTTATGCTTCTACCATAAGCGTTTTGGTGCCGATGCACGTAAATGCCGAGCGCCATGTAATTCGCGAGCTCCTTTAAACTGAAAACGCCGGCGAGCATTGAGGCGTGCCGGTAGCTGCCTCAATGCTCGCCGGCGTTTTTAGTTTAAAGGAGCTCGCGAATTGCATGGCGCTCGGCATTTACGTGCATCGGCACCAAAACGCTTATGGTAGAATCCACAGTATCAAAGCGCCTCAAAATCCGAGATGGGCACACAGGTACATGGTTCCTGTTAGACACCGGAGCTGACGTGTCTGTCCTGCCAAAGCTATCATAATTTTTAAACATTAAACCTACAGGCGACTTATTTGCAGCAAATGGCTCTAAAATTAGAACATTCGGCACGAAGAAGCTGACTCTCAATCTGGAACTGCGACGCGAGTTTTCATGGGAGTTTGTAATTGCAGAAGTGTCGCAACCCATTCTAGGCGCCGATTTAATTCACCATTACGGGCTAATTGTCAATCTTAAGCAGAGACGACTAGAAGACGGCAAGACGCAGCTCCGCACGCAATTATCGTTAAGCAATTCACAGGAGCCGACACTTTATTCATTCGATAAAAGTAACTCTTATGCTCGTATTTTGAATAAATTTCCTTCAATTGTACGAGAAACGAATCTAAATACTGCCGAACACGGTGTTCAGCACTTCATAATTACAAAAGGCCATCCAGTGTCAGAACGAGCTCGTCGACTTGCGGGTGATAAACTTAAGGCCGCCCGCGAAGAATTTCGATCGATGATACAACAAGGTATCTGCCAGCCTTCGAACAGCCAGTGGGCTTCGCCCTTGCATATGGTTAGAAAAAGTTAAGGCGGGTGGCGACCGTGTGGCGACTACCGTCGTCTAAATGCGATTACGGTACCTGATAGGTATCCTATACCTCATCTCCACGACTTTACTCAAAATTTGTCAGGATGCAGTATATTCACAACACTTGATTTGAAACGTGCCTTCCACCAAATTCCTGTGGCTCCCGAAGATCGACCGAAGACAGCGGTGATAACGCCGTTTGGATTATATGAATTTAACAAAATGATATTTGGATTATGCAATGCATCCCAGACCATGCAGCGATTCATGGACACAGTGTTATAAGGTATGGATTTTTGTCATTGTTATATTGATGATATATTGATAGCGTCCCATAATGAACACGAGCACGAAATGCATGTGCAGCGCGTACTGGAGCAAATTAACAAATTCGGACTAGTCCTAAACGCATCCAAATGCACTTTCGGCCTACACGAAGTAAAATACCTTGGCTATAAAGTTAGTAAAAATGGCATCAGGCCACCAATGGAACGTGTCTAAGCAATCAAGGACTATCCTAAACCACAAACTATCGACAAGATAAGGAGGTTCTTAGGAATTTGGAATTTTTACCGGTCTGGAATTGCGAACGCAGCAAAAATCCAAGCGCCACTAATTGAACTAACAATAGGAGCCAAGAAGAACGACAAAAGACCTATAGAATGGAATAAAGAAAAAGACGAAGCCTTTGAGAACTGCAAAATTGCCTTGGAAAACTTCGTTACTCTCGCGCACCCCGAAGCTGAACTGCCACTTACACGGCGCAACAAAAAATGAAAAATTTTAACCTCCAGAAACGAAGGTCCAATTTTCTATAGGAAAATTTTCCACTGATTTTCTAGTTGCGGCTTTAGTTTTCGAGATATCAACAAAAAACGTTTTTTTTTTTGGTATTTCGAAAAATTAGATTTATATAATTAACTGTAGCTTCTTCACTCTTTATTTTTTTAATAAAAACCGACCATGGAAGTAAAGGTAAGACTACGTTTGTTAAAATCAGCTAAGGAATGCCAATTCTATCGAAAAAAGAAGTCAGAAAAAAATTATTTTTTTTCGATTTTTTGAAAAAATATTGAAATAATCTATCCAAATAAGTTATAAAACGTATCCCTCCAAAAATGAAAACTCAAGTTTCTAAAGTGAAATTTGAAAGCGGTTTTCAAAAATGCTATTAGTTTTTTCCTATCTCATCTCATTTTTAAGGTATCGCCATTTATCCAAAAAACATTTTTTTAATCATACTGAATATAACGGATATAATGAGAGTAATCAACCGCAGCTCCTTTATTTCTAATTTAACAGGAAAAATTCTAGGTATGCAATGACAGGTAATCCTTTAATAAAGATTTCTAGACTTATTTTGAAAAAATCGGTTGTAAACTGTTACCTCGGGAATTGAATTTTTGTCAATTTTTTATCTCGAAAACTAAAGCCGCAACTAGAAAACTAACAACATTTTCGGAATCAGCGGAAAATTTTCCTATAGAAAATCACTATCTAGTTTTTGGAGGAAAATCTTGTTGTTATTTTGTTATTTTATTTTACGTGTTACGTGTTAAACGTGTCGTGTTACGTGCCGTGTTATTTTACGTTGTGACGCATCTGACATCGCGATTGGAGCAGCACTTGACCAGCGTTCCAAAACAGGACTACAACCTTTAGGTTTCTTTTCAAAAAAACTAAGCGATTGTGAAAAACGATACAAAGTATATGATAGGGAGCTTCTAGCTATTCACCGAGCCATTCGACATTTTAGACACCTCGTTGACGGTCGTCAATTAATAATTCTTACCCACCATAAGCCATTAATTTACGCTTTTAATAAAAAACTCAAGCACTCGAGTGAGCGTATCGCACGCCAACTGGAAGAGTTCAGCCAATATACGACCAAAATTGTTCACATCGCGGGCGAAGAGAACATAGTAGCTGATGCATTTTCGCGAATCGAAACTATCAACGTTCCCGTTATATTCAGTAACGCGGAACTGGATGCAGCTCAACAATCCGACAGTGAATTACAAGAGTTAATCGCTAATCCAAACAATTCATCACTGCGCTTGCGTAGCTGGCAAGAGAACAACAAAGACTCAACAATATATTGTGATACCTCAAACGCTACTATTAGACCGTACATACCAAAATTATTACGAAGACTAGTTTTCGATAATGTAACTGCCGCGCAACTCGGCGATCTATTAGTAGAAGCTACGTTTGGCCACACATGAATCGGTATATTATGAGCTGGGCTCGCACCTGTCTCGACTGCCAAAAAAGCAAAGTAGGGCGGCACGTTAAGAATATACCTAAGCACATCGCAATCCCCAGTAACCGGTTCCGGCATATTCATATCGATATCATTGTCATGACGAACTGCAAGGGTTACCGATACGTATTAACCATGATAGATCGTTTCTCTCGTTGGCCAGAGGCAGCGCCAATGCAGGATGTTTCAGCCGATACTGTAATCAATGCTCTCTACACCATCTGGATTGCACGCTTTGGGGCTCCGGAGACTATAACGTCAGACAGAGGTTCTCAGTTTGAGTCCCAATTATTCGACGCACTTACCAACCTCATCGGCTGCCAGCGAATAAGAACTACAGCTTATCATCCTGCTGCAAACGGTATGGTGGAGCGATGACATCGCTCGCTAAAAGCAGCCATCATGTGCCACAATTCACCAAACTGGATCGAAGTACTTCCATCAGTAATGCTAGGACTACGAGTTAGCCTTAAAGAAGACATCGGTGTCTCGTCGGCCGAACTAGTTTTTGGAACGATGCTAAGAGTACCAGGCGAGTTTTTCATAAGTGAAGAAATGAGACAGGAATCGAGATATTTTTTAGAGAAACTTCGAGAGCAGATGCGGCAAGTTCGGTCAGCTCCGTCTGTACATCACAATAAACGAAAAGCCTTCGCTCACAAAGCCATAACTACATGTTCGCATGCATTTTTAAGAGTGGATTCCGTTAAAAAGCCTTGCGACCAACCTTACACAGGCTCTCACGAAGTATTGGAACGTATTTCTGACAGCGTATTCAAAATCAAAATTGATGATACAATTACAACAGTAAGCACGGAGCGTTTAAAACCAGCTTTCATAGAAAAAGCAGACACGCAAAATCTCGACCAACAATCAACAGGTTTTCAGGCACCAGGAAATACAAAACCGTCCCCCAAAACCTACGCAGGCGTTAGACGGGTTAAGTTCGCGACTCATTAATAGCCTCATCGCTCGGGGAGGGTACTGTAGGGGCTCTAAGACGATGCATACGCCATCTACATCTAAAACCAAAGACAAGGCATCCAACATAAAAAGTACAATCAGCTGTCATTATAAGATTAGAAGTTCTCTTGATTTTAAGCAACACGTGCGCCTCAGTGCATTATTAATGATCTCAAAACTATATGTAATAAAATTTAGAAATATATACGGAAAACAACATTATTCGTGTTTTATTACCTATAAAGTAGACAATGGAGATTCTGCTTATTGCACTGGATTACACTGGAATAACTCTGATCTATCACCTAGTCGGGGCTATCATCGTGACCTCATTCTTTTGATTGCAGTTTAAGATTATTTGACGAGTTTACCACACTTGTTATTAAAAGTAACATTTATTGCCAACTTCTCTAAGTTCGTCTTTAAAACGATAACTTGCTTTTGATATATGCTTTCAGAAAATTATTATAAATTTATTATGCAGTAATGTTTAGTTTATAAAAATATCCAATAACTTATAACGTCCTTGTGATTTTATACCATGATCACTTTGAGCAGCGTATTCATTACATTTGTCTGATCTCAAACTTTATTTCATAGTTAGAATTACGTTCGTTAGGAGACAGACAATATATGGGTAGTAATTATAGGTGTAACCGTTAGTGACGTTTCTTGTTTTACAACTTTGTACGATTTTTCCAAATTTTTGGTATGATTTGTTGGTCCAACCAATGGTTTGTGAACACATCAAGACGAGCTTTATTTTCGGCATACTCAAAAAATATCGTTCTTCACAGAAGACTAGATAATTTAAACTTATCCTCCAAAAGTTATCTTGGGCCACATGAAACATTTTCGGTTCTGATACTCTTTTATATTCCAATCAGCATGCCAAACAAACAAACATGAATGAATCTTTGGCAGCGTAGCGTTTGCTAAAATTTATTGTCACCAAGGAACTACTGTTTATGAGCTCAGGCTTTATGTTTGTGCAGTGCAACTATCTAATGTATGAATTTTTCACATGAGAATAAACTAACTTTATTCTATAATTATTCCTCCTTAAAGCTAAGCCGGTGCTCGATTGGTGACTTTATTTAAAGCTTTCCGATTACAATTTTTTTCTTTATTTCGTTCACTCTCAACTTTTGTATGCTATTGCGTGCGCTACGCTTCGCCCGACCTCACCGAATCGCTTTTTAAAACCGACTGCCTTTTTCTTCGTTCTGTTTTCTTTTCATGCCGTCTCTCGCCTATCGCCGAGGTGGCGTGACTATTAGAGTCTTCCGGATGGCGGTGTTCACGAAGCCACCTCGACGATCTTGAGAACGATACACCGGGTGTTACGTATTCTTAAATTTTCCACCCGGCATGCCGCGCGGCATTCGGCCAACCTCACATAACAGGAACGGGCAACCTAGTTCACGGTATGACCGTTGCTGAAAAAGGTACGGCCGATGTTTGTCAAAGAATGTTTTCTATTGATCCTTGATTACGTGTCAAGACATGAAAAATTTCCTAATTGCTGCTTCGATCACCAAATATCTTTGGCATGATAAATACCAAGAGGGCGACCCTGTAAAGTTTCTAGTCGATAATAGCAGCTTCCGATGACCTGTACAACTTTGGCCTTTACGCCGGCAGGCGCTAGTTTCGCGCAATAATTCCTTGCTTATTTGCTTAAAGCAAAATTTCTTTTGGTCACAATTTGCCCAACCTCGAATCTCCGAACCCTCGACCTGAGATTATACATCTTGACGCCTTTATCGTAAGCTTGTCTCAGTCGCTCTCTCGCAATATCATGTTGAAACCCCAGCTGATCACTTCGATTTAATCTAACTCCTGTTTCATCATTAGAGGACAATTTTCTCAAGAGTTCATGATCTTTGCCATGGTTTACCATATGGTGGCCAAACAAAGCAAAATAAGGGGCGTAGCCGATGGCCTGATGTAAAGAATTTCTCAAGACACTATTTATGCTGCCCAGGTATTCGTCTCATGTTCTTTGGTCTTTACGTACGTAAGAACGAAGAGCCTCGTTTACTGATCGGTTCACTCGCTCGGATGCATTGGACTGGGGTGAGTATGCCGCCGTACACATATGTGTCACTCCGAACCCCTGAAGGAATTTCTTGAACTGTTTGCTGACAAATTGACTTCCGTTGTCTGTCACTATCGTTTCAGGCGCACCAAAGCAGTAAAACACATTATCTTTAAGAAAGTTGATTATGGGAGCGGTGATAAAACGTTTAATGGGATGCAAGAACGTGAATTTGGAGAAGTGATCCAGGACGATTAAGATTCCTATATTTCCCTATCTGGTTCGAGGAAACGGTCCTATTAAGTCGACAAAGAGCTTTTGGAAAGGACGAATAGAGGGACAATATTTTCCCATCGGAGGGCGCAGAACTCGTGTCGGAACCTTCGATGTTTGGCACGATTCGCAATTTTGAATATATCGACATACTTGGATTCGCATGCCTGGCCAATAGAAGTATCTGCGAAGTCTCTCTAAAGTCTTGGCTATACCAAAGTGAGCGGAAATGGGAGGGTCGTGAGCAGTTTTTATCACTGACTCTCGTAGCTCGCGGGGAATGACTATTTTCCAACTGGTATCGTCTGTCGCGTCGTCACCAGTCGCGAAATCATTTCTGTAATACAAGAATTCATCCACGACCTTGAAGTCAAGGAATTTATCGTCGGTATATTTATCTTTTAGGGTTTGATATTCCTCAGAAGTAATTGCGGTGGATGTAAGGTCGACCATCGGCTCATTATCAAGTTCCAATAAGGTCACTTCACCCAAAGGTGAATCTTCTATCGCCCTTTAAAGTGCATCTGCTACCATATTAGCACTACCCTTTCGATGTTCAATGGAAAAATTGCAACCCTGTAGTTTGAGGGACGAACGTCCTTTGGACGTGAACGTGTCCTTCTATAAACATTCTAAACTTTTTAATTGCCATCACTACTGCTAGGCACTCTAACTCGGAAACGGAATAATTTTGTTGGGCCTTATTCAACTTTTGAGACATATATGCTATAGGCCTCTCTTGGCCGAGCTCATCCGCCTGCATGAGTACTGCTCCAATACCTAGTTGGCTAGCATCGCATTGGACTATGAACGGTTTGGAAACATCGGGGTGAATCAGAAAAGGAGCTGTAGTCAGTCTAAGCTTAATGGCTTCGAACGACTCCTGAACACACGAGTTCCACTTGAACTCTTTCTTCCCTTTCAGTAATTCCGTTAGATGGTACGTGACAGAAGAAAACTCGGGAATGAACTTCCTATACCAACCTACCATTCCTAGAAATCGGCGCAACCGTTTCCAACCACATACCCTAAGTATTTCACTTTTGAAAGACAAAACTTACTTTTAGCGACGTTAATCGTTAATCCCGCTTTTCGAAGAAGAGAAGCGACCTCTATAAGATGCTGAATGTGTTGGTCGAACGTACTAGATAAAATGAGCAAATCATCAAAATAGACGAAGACTATCGATTTCAGATAATAGGGAATGACCTGGTCCATGAGTCGACACATGGTCTGGGGTGCGTTACACAACTCGAATGGCATTCGAGTGAATTGATACAATGGACCATTGGGCACGGTAAAAGCAGTTTTTTTCTTAGAGAAGTCATGTAAACAGATTTGCCAAAAGGCGTCTTTCAGATCAATTTTAGGAATGAAGTGGACTGCGGGCAGTCGACTCAATATCCCATCAATATTAGGCATCGGGTATGCATCTTTCAGAGTCACTTCATTCAACTTTCGGGAGTCTAGGCAGAACCTAACTTTTCCCGGTTTAATCACCAGCACTGCGGGTGAAGCCCAAGCGGTGCAACCTGCTTCTTCGATGACTCCTAAGGCCAACATCCGATCAACCTCTTCACACAGAAGCTTTTCTCTGGTTGGAGAAATGGGATAGTATTTTTGTTTAATTGGACGAGCCTGACCTGTATCTATAATGCTCGACAAGAGTAGTTTTACCTAGGCCTTGTCTCTCGGATGAAGGGAATGTTTGTACTACGTCATTGAGCTGAATTTGCTGGGACTCAGTTAAGGGTATACAAGGTTCGTCTTGGTTTAATACTGGAGTCACTGTGGCGATTTCTAAATTATTGATTCGAATGTCAAAAGCTTTCCAAAAATCCATTCCACAAATTACGTCTTGGGTAATGCTAGGAATAACCAAAAATTTAAAAGACCTCTCTATGTTACGGAACTTGACACGAGCAATTAAAAATCCTGAAATTTGTTGAGTCTGGCCGTTAGCCGTCTTGACCATGCCTCTAAATCTTTCCAGTGCCTGACCTGAATTCAAAACGTTTAAAGCCGTCTGACCACCTAATACGCTAACATTATCCCCACTATTCAACAAAGCGTTACAGTCTACTTCATTAAGGGAAATGGTGATATAAGGTCGAGAATCCTCTGACCTCAATGATAAAGAGGACAATATGGCGACTTTCAATAGTTTAACTGACTTCCAAAACCTACGCAATCTAATGGTTTTTCTTTTTCGACCGGCTGAAAATTTAGCGCCGAAAATTTCGGTTCTCCTTTTATTATACCTCTCAAGACGAATGTGATAGGGTATCAACTCGCGCTGCCGAGGTTGAACTAGACGAGATGACTCTGGATCTGGTATCAGTATAGCTGTAAAAGGGTTTACTGCCTCTGGTGATGTTGACGACGAAGGTCTGGTTGCTGCGGGCGTTCATTCGTCGTAGGCCGAGGTCCCGCTCTAAAGTTTCCCGAATTCCCCTGACATCTCTGACACGTGGGCCTATAAACCTTCGGAGTGCCACATCCATAGCAGAAAATTCGCCTATTTGGTGATAAACAATTTTGATACACATGACCATTTTCTTCACAGTTCCAGCAACGAAGGGTTAAAGATTCGTTCTCTAAACGGCATACTTCTGATTCCGGAATCGGCTCGTTGGGCTCCTCCGTTTGCATGGGCTGCTCCAATACGGCTATTTGTCGTCGAGCTGTTCTATTATGTGGATACGGAACATAGCTTTGAGTACTGATGAAATTTTCATGTTTATGGCACTCGCGCCTTAACTCAGTCAAAGATCTAGTCGGGATATGTAGAAGTTCATAGCGTAAATCTGGTTTGAGGTTATGAAGCAATATATTGAGCAATTCATTTTCTGGAAGTGGATTGTGGAGTCTGTCGCTCAGCACCAATACGGCCTCCAAGAATTCGTCAAAAGTTTCGGTAGGCCGCTGCTTGCGACGTCGTATATTTTCTTTAATATCGCAGTCGGTGAGGTAACCCCTAAACTTCATACGTAACTCCTGACATAGAGCTGTCCATGTTAGTCGTTCGGTCTGTCTGTGGTATCGCCAATACCAAGTTTCGGCTTTACCACGAAATAGTAGGTGAGCATGTTGGCATAAAACATTATGATCGCCATCTAGGCACTGTGTGGTTAAGACGTTCACTCGATAAATAAATTCGTCCATGCTCATGGAATTCGCGTCTCCAGAAAATTGCAAACGCCAGCCTCCAATCAGCGACAAAATGTTCCTTGCGGTGGTGCCAATATTCGATGTCTGCTCCACTGAACCCAGGCCAGAATTAGAAGGTGGTATATTAAAACTTATTGATCGAGGTGAACTCCCCATTCGATTATTGTTTAGTTGTGTCGACCGTGTATCTCCCGCGTGGTTGGTTACACCTGCTGCACCTGCTCCTAAAGTATCGGCTCTTGACACATTTAACCGGCTGAAAATAGCTACGCACTCAGCGCTTACTGTTGGAGAGAATTGCTCACGCAACTCGCGCATGGCTTGCGAAATAATCCCTCTTACATCATCTTCTTGCATAATGGATGCTCCAAGAACGCCTTCTCTCGAGAATCACTTGCCTTTGGTATCGCGCCGCGATTAGGTGAAGACCACTGTCGTTCGGATGGTGAATTATCTGGAGTCGACCCTTCCTCAGCGCGCCTGAGTTGAGTATTACGCGCCTGAAATCGCGTGAAGGGTCTAGATCCAGTGTTCTGCTGCCGGGATTTTTCTTGTGACGCTGCTATGTAACGGGAGGGCGTGCAAGCCGCTCAGCATACGGGACACACTTGATGTTCCTGTAACCAGCGCCACAGACAAGGACGATAAAATGTATGTCCACAAGTGGTTTCGGATATTTCGCAGCCAGAGTAAAGTTTTTCGCTACATATCACGCAAATGGTATCCTCGCTTGGTTGACGAGCATTCGCGTCGGAAACGGGTGGGCTTCGTCGGACTGCCATACTGAAGAGAATGAACCGACGAACAAACTGGGTTGTAGCAAGGCGAGCACTAACTGTTCTGAATGCTCAATTCGCAGTTAGGCAGAAATGGATAAATATATAGATTTTGTAAATAAATGAATATATATATAAAAAAAGTTTAAGTATGGTATTACAAGTGCTGCTAACTCTACTTCCGTCATAATTCTCTATTCAACCGCAAAAAATCGTAAAAAAATATCGATTGATGTTTGAGTTAATTTGTTTTTAATTGAAGGATCAATAAAAGTAGGTCTAGTTTAATTATATACAAGTGAACAACATTAGTTAATTAGTGGTGTTAATTAAATTAAAAAAGTAATTTGTAGGTGAACCGGATCCAACCAGTACAGGCGGTATAATATAATTTCATCAAAGCGCTATCCTTTGGTCATCTACAATCAATTACTTCTCAAACGAAGGAAATTAATTAAAGCAAGACCAGAAAACTTCTAAGAAATCGATCAGAGGATCAAATTATGCGAATTTAATTCATCTCTTCTCCTGTGATACCGCGTATTCACTAGAGATTGGCCACGCGGTTTGAGCTGAACGTACCCAGACATCAACAATCCAGCAATGACCAATAAGACGTATTATCGAATTTAAAAAAAATTTAAAGTTGGAACAAAAATACTTCTACGCTGATCAACCAGCGAGCTGGAATGGTCCTGTTGTAGTACCTTGTCTCAAAATCTCAAGCCAGTTAATGAATCGGCATCTAACATACCGATCTAAGCAATCATATAATTTTGGGTTACATATTTTCCGTGGTAGACTTAAATGTCATACAATCACAAAGAATTCGCCAAGCTGTTCGCACTGAAAATATCCAGTAATCGACAATCCAGCAATGGCTCATAAGTACCCAAAAAAACGGACTAAAGCTGACGTTATATGTGCCAATAAAATGTATTTATTGGCAACAATAACACCAGTGTTAACTAATATACCTCGCTATTATAGGCAAAGTTTAATCAGGCAGACTAAAGCAAAATATTTGTATAGGGGCAGATACTAAGTATCCTCGAAGAGTCAGAAAGTAGGAGAAATATCCTATCTTCTAAGTCTTCAAGCACCAATTTGTGGTACCCCGCGTTCACATAACGAACCCCACGATCACGTTTCGTTTTGTTTTCGTTTCGTCTTTTTTCGCTTCGTTTTGTTTGCGTTTTGTTTTCGTTTTCGTCTTGGGCATACGTTCGCTTACGTGTGCCATTTTGTAGAAAAAAGAGAGAAAAAAATTGTTGCAGCAAAGCCCCACGTTGGGCGCCATTTTGTAACGTCCAACGTGGTTTGTGAAAAAGTAAGTAAGTAAGCAGGCCCCACGTTGGGCGCCATATTGTAACGTACGGTTTCGTTCGAGTCAAATGACCTCGAACTATAGGAGCCGATAGACATGTACACATGTATCGGAAGGTGATTGCGACTTCAGGAGGCTCGGTCCGGCCGTGCTCAGGGAAAATGGGGGGTTCGTTATCCCCAACCGACAATATTTCTCCTTGTTACAAAAAAATTTATTAAATTACCGAGGCTTACTGTGAACAATCATGAAATTTTTATTGTGAACGTTTGTGATAATATCACCGCGTACGGACTAATGAGAAGTAATTCGGTGTGGATGGCCTGCTATTATTTGTAATAAAAAAGTAAGCGCACATGGAAGGATTCGATGACATTTTCCTTCCTTTTCTATACCCACCCTGCCTTGTTGGTAGTGAGAAATTTTTATTACCAACACACATTACTGCCCCTGTACCGCGCTGGATCCGGTTACTCACCTTTTAACCATTTATTTTTCCATAATTAACTAAATTATCAATCAATGCAGTTAAGTTTGAATTTTATTTGCATACAATTTCTCTGTTTTGAAAATTCGTTAAACATCAACCATCAGTGAACAGCACGTAAAACAGATTATATATTATTAATAAAAAAATAACATTTTTCAAATAGTTCATATGTATATAAATTAGCCCATATTTGTCGAAGATGGAGTTTAATTTAAATTAATTTATTTTAATATTTCATTTCATTTCATTTAATACATAGTTTCTTTCAAGATACAATTATGAAATATTATAATAACTTGAATGAATTACTCAATAGGAATACAATTGAACTATTGTGCAAACTTTATAGGTGATTAACTTCAAAACACTTTTACTGTATAAACTATATATAATATGGTGTATTGATTGTTATCTGAAAGAAATTATTGAGACAGTTTTGTACAAAAATTTTCTGTAATTCATTGACAAAAGAGATGTAACTTTATATAATTATTTAATTCATAAAGATTTCTTTATAAGTACATATTATTAAATATTACTGAATGACTTCATAAGTGAGGCGTATGTGGGTGTATTTCAATATGGATCCATATATGTGGCAGACTGTGTGTGTGAGTGAAAGCGTTATTGTTAAGTGTGAATCTTCATAAACCATATGAAGAAGTTGTAGGGGCTCTAAGACGATGCATACGCCATCTACATCTAAAACCAAAGACAGGGCATCCAACATA
The DNA here is from genome assembly GCA_963966595.1 of Physocephala rufipes. Classification (NCBI taxonomy): domain Eukaryota; kingdom Metazoa; phylum Arthropoda; class Insecta; order Diptera; family Conopidae; genus Physocephala; species Physocephala rufipes. The sequence continues at coordinate 12,549,967 of OZ016503.1, forward strand.
AAAAGTACAATCAGCTGTCATTATAAGATTAGAAGTTCTCTTGATTTTAAGCAACACGTGCGCCTCAGTGCATTATTAATGATCTCAAAACTATATGTAATAAAATTTAGAAATATATACGGAAAACAACATTGTTCGTGTTTTATTACCTATAAAGTAGACAATGGAGATTCTGCTTATTGCACTGGATTACACTGGAATAACTCTGATCTATCACCTAGTCGGGACTATCATCGTGACCTCATTCTTTTGATTGCAGTTTAAGATTATTTGACGAGTTTACCACACTTGTTATTAAAAGTAACATTTATTGCCAACTTCTCTAAGTTCGTCTTTAAAACGATAACTTGCTTTTGATATATGCTTTCAGAAAATTATTATAAATTTATTATGCAGTAATGTTTAGTTTATAAAAATATCCAATAACTTATAACGTCCTTGTGATTTTATACCATGATCACTTTGAGCAGCGTATTCATTACATTTGTCTGATCTCAAACTTTATTTCATTGTTAGAATTACTTTCGTTAGCAGACAGACAATATATGGGTAGTTATTATAGGTGTACCCGTTAGTGACGTTTCTTGTTTTACAACTTTTTACGATTTTTCCAAATTTTGGTATGATTTGTTGGTCCAACCAATGGTTTGTGAACACATCAAGACGAGCTTTATTTTCGGCACACTCAAAAAATATCCTCTCACAGTTCGAGCTAATGTACTTTTAGTTGCGTTTTTGATACGATTATTGTGTTTTTATTAGGTTTCGTTTAGTGTCCCTTTATGTCATTTATTTGTATCCTTTTCATAGTTATTGGAGTCGTTCTTCACAGAAGACTAGATAATTTAAACTTATCCTCCAAAAGTTATCTTGGGCCACATGAAACTTTTTCGGTTCTGATACTCTTTTATATTCCAAACACCATGCCAAACAAACAAACATGAATGAATCTTTGGCAGCGTAGCGTTTACTAAAATTTATTGTCACCAAGGAACTACTGTTTATGAGCTCAGGCTTTAAGTTTGTGCAGTGCAACTATCTAATGTATGAATTTTTCACATGAGAATAAACTAACTTTATTCTATAATTATTCCTCCTTAAAGCTAAGCCGGTGATCGATCAATTTTTTCTTTATTTCGTTCACTCTCAACTTTTTGTATGCTATTGCGTGCGCTACGCTTCGCCTGACCTCACCGAATCACTTTTTAAAACCGACTGCCTTTTCCTTCGTTCTGTTTTCTTTTCATGCCGTCTCTCGCCTATCGCCGAGGTGGCGTGATCTTATCTTCATACAAAAAAAATGTTCTCGAATTTTCGGGTCGACGATAGTTCGAACGCTTAACTATTAGAGTCTTGCGGATGGCGGTGTTCACGAAGCCTCCTCGACGATCTTGAGAACGATACACCGGGTGTTACGTATTCTTAAATTTTCCACCCGGCATGCCGCGCGGCATTCGGCCAACCTCACAAGATAACCAACAAACTTCAAGTCACTTGTAATCCTATCCCTCATCCTCAAATATAAACTAAAAGCAAATTATTTTAAAAAAAAGAGATAATAAAATATAATAGAAACAAGTTTTATTCACTCTAGAGAATGTGGATGGCGTTATAATCGAAAAGATTGGCCAAACTGTTCTCGCAACAAGAAACTCAAAAAAAAAAGAAAATAAAAGTTTTTTTTATGGAACTACTTTTTTGCATTATAATACTTCTACAATATGCTACCTTCAAGACGTTGAGGAAGGTATAACTAGAATAGGGTCAACAATGTTTTCTCTATAAAACAAGATCCTTCGGCCCCAGCAAGGATAATAAACCCCAGTCAGTAGAATTCTACCGTAAATACAATGTTTGTATAAAGGGTATTTATACATGGCGGCCTTTGGCCGCGGCAAGGATAAATACCTTCAGTTGGTAAAATTCTATGGTAAATACAAAGTTATTTATATAAGTCAGAGTTAGAAATAGGGAACTCCCGAAAATACAACTCTGGTTTTGGATTTTGTAAAGTAATGTTACTGAGTTTCAGGCCCAAACAATCTTGGAAATCAGAGACAAAGAGATTGCACACTCTCAATTAACCAGATGAAAAATTGATTTGACGTCTCTTTTTTATTCATTGTTTACACACGTGCACTATACGCAGAGATAATGAGATAGGAAACTTCTGAAATGTGCAACTCTGGTTGTAGATTTGCCGCAGAAATTCATAGTACTGTTAGTGGAAACGGACGGAAATTGATGACTTTTTCACTCAGAAACTCACCTACGGTGAAAAATTTTGGTCTCAGACCCAATTGACATATCATTTATGCAATTATTTTGATATTTCAACTTTGTTAAAATTTATACATAAAAACATTCCCTTTCAGGTACATTTTTTCGACAAATGTGTAATTGCGAGTGTACATGTTTTTTATATGCACTTAGATTTGAAGGTATTATTTGCTTAACCAAGAAATTTGATGTAATTTGTGAGAAGCAGAGACAACGAGATAGGAAATTCTTTTCCCGAAAAAAATTGTGTCAAAAAAACGACAAAATTTTACACGACCGAAACTCACGTACAGGGGTTATGTATATGTGTGCGTAATTCACCAAATTAAATGGCACGTATAACATTTCATGAAAATATGTAAACAACAGTTCGCTTCGACGGCTTCAGAGATAACGAGATAGGAAACTTCTGACAGATTGGCAAAATGCAGCTCTGATTGGCGTTAGTGTTAGTTGAAATTCCTGGAAATCGGAAGTTACGTTTCCAAACAAATGAGAACAATTCTTGGAATTGCAAACTTCGTTCCCAAAAAACTTTTCAGCCTCAGACCCTTTTGGCAATCCCGTCTACATATCCCAACACCTTTGTTTTGAGATTCCAACCTAGTTATCTATATATAGTGTTGAATTAAATTTCATGTACACTTTTATAGTTCAACTTGTGTATATGCTTTGTATTTATATATTGTTTGATATAAGTATTAATTTATTAGCGAAAATCTTTTTCTTTTGTACATATAACAAAACAAACGCAAATGAAACGATATTGCGTGTAAGGTTAGTGATTCAAAAATTAAAAATTACTTGCTTAATAGAAATAACTCTACCTAAGAGGATAAAGTAAATTAAACTAATACTAAAAACAATTCACTTAAAGGAATTTAGCGCATTACTTATTCACATTAACCTGAAACCAAGTGCAGAACTGTGTTTTAAATCATCATATTTGCTAATCGTACACCAAGTTATTCAAGCTCTAGTACCAATGTTTTAATATAACACCTCATTGTAAATACTTTATAAGTTCTATATTCGCTTTAAATTAATATTTAATTAATATTATTAATTTAAATTAATTTAAAAATTTTATATGGAAAAAACCGAACATCTTAGTTCTAGTGCTTAGTTTTAATAATTTCCGAAATGGTGTGACTTAAATAACAAGCTAATAAAAGAATATGTCAATTTAATTTACTTTGTAATGTAAATAATAATGTAATAATAATAATAATAATAATAATAATAATAATAATGCGTAATAATAATGTGAACTAATACAATTATTTGGTAATTTCTAACTCCACTTTGAGTTACTGTTATTATTTAAGTAAGTTTTATTTCTATCCTGAATAGTTTAGTTCAATTCAATATATTAGGTATTCATATTAAAAATATGTAGAGCATGGTTTACATCATTTATATGAATAATTTACATAATTTATAACATATTTTGCGTACTTATTTCTTCAACATTATTGTGATGAATTCATCCTTAAGAGAAATTCGTATAAAAGTGAATGAATAAAATTGCTTGAATTGGCATGCCTTAATTTATTTTTCACCTCCCAATGATTTTTTCATACATTTTTCCACCACAACTTACGTGCGCGGTAAATTTTAAAAAAATTTTAATTAAATTTATAAATTCATAAACTTCGTGTTTTCTAATAATAAAATAATATGCCACGTGTGCGAGGGTGCTCCCAGGCTGGATGTCCAGGCGATGAGGTCGTGTTCAGGTTTCCGGATGCTGCCACCGATGGATCACTTTAAGATGTTCAAGTAGTTGCTGATGTTTTCCAATTGAGAGTTCTAGTGCCAATTGGAAAACCATAATATTATACCAATATAAAAGTGTAACATGTTTAGCACTGATTTAAAAATTTTTAGTTTAAAAATGTCCAATGCCTAATGATCAGAAAATTTAACATTCTTAATTAATTTTAACATTCTGTTTAATTTATCTTTTAACTTCCAAACATTGTAATCAACTTTTATAACTAAATTAACAATTAATAATATACTTAGCTTAATTAAAATAACATATTAATTGAGCTAAAACAACTTAAAAATTCAATTATTATATTATAAAACAAGAGTATTAAAAAATTTTACATTTAAATAAATTTAAGCAAAAATATAAGATGCCAGACTTGCGAACATGCTGCCAAAGGGTAGAAGAGTAAGAAGAAATCACAAATACAGAAATTGACGTACATACATTTAAATACTATTTAGAATTTTATTATTAAATGATTAAAAGTAAATATATTAAAGCACATGATCTTTCAAAAAGAAATTAAATTCAGTTACGAAAATTATTCACTAAAATTTTGCTACTAATTCTCTATCCAAACGACGAACACAAGCAGGTCTCTAATCTAATCGTTTCAACAGTTGTTTCCTCTGAAAGTGTGCATCGATTAGTGTTTGATTACGCGTATCGTCCAGGTCAAAATATCTTATGAGGCGATCCCAAAAGCCGTCAGGATTTTTCCGTTTCTTCCGTTTCACTATTACTGCTCTCATCAAATAAATTTCTTTCGGCTACTTCATTTTTGATACTGTTTCCTCCGTTGTCTTTTTTGCGTATGTTTTCTCTTCACTTCTTTGCTGCTTCTTTTCTAGAAAGGAAAATATTCAAAATTAATTAGAATTCGACCATTATATTGTTTTTACTTTTTGTATTACTTCGCGCCTTCTATACGTTTTAAATTATTTAGTCTCATTTCCATTCTTGAAAACTTCATGCAAGAGAGTTATAATGCTTGGTGAGTTACCATAAATTGTTAAGCGTTCTGAATTGGTTAGAACTAGAGGAAAGTTTAGCTCATTCGCGCATTAAAATCAATGAAAATCTGAAAGAATTGACTATATTAATCGATTGCGACGAAAAATGAAATATTTAATAGAATTACCGTAAATTTTAAAAAGTATGGAGCCTGTTTTACTTTGATGACTGAGTTCTTGTGAATTGAATAATTTGTTAGGCGCGCCTGTTTCAATTTCTTTTTCGAAATAAGTGGCGTCTTTCACTTGATTATTTCTATTTTGTGTAGGCTGCTTTATACTACCTTGATTGCAAATTAATTGTTTGCCTTCCAGCATTCTATTTTGGATAGAATTCAATTATTCAAGAATTAAATATTCTTGTTCGTGACTCTTTCTTATTATCTCCACTTCACAAATCAAACAGAGCACAGAACGTGCTTTCAAGTCAAGTCGCCGAAGCGAACTGTTTACATATTTTCATGAAATATCATACGTGACATTAAAAATGGTGAATTACGCACACATATACACAACCGCTGTACGTGAGTTTCGGTCGTGTAAAATTATGGTTTGTTTTTGCCACATTTTTTTGTGGGTAAAGAGTTTCCTATCTCATTATCTCTGACGGCTTGATTTGAAAGGACATTTTGTGCTCTGTAGTGAAAATAATAAGAAAAAGAGTCACGAAAAAGAATTTAAATTCAATAAGTTATGTATAGTTTAAGTGAAAGAAAATATTAAAATGTAAAAGTGAAACAGAACATGGGCTTCAGCTAGAATTCGAATGGGTTGGCCAACACCACTTTGAGTCGTCGTTATGACTGTCGTTATGTCGTTAGACTTTTTAGAAGTCTTCCAAACTCAACGACTTTTATGGGATTCTAATCATGAGCATTTCAACAATCCTCGCAAATGTTCACAAGCACGCAATAAAATCAAGTTATACTTTAAAGAAAGAAAAATTAATGTCAGCGATAAAATGTTGCAATCCACGATTTCCAAATTATTAAGAAGCTATAAATTGGCACAGCAGGAAAGGGATACGAAAGATGAGATTGATTCAGAAACTGAAAAATTACTTCGGAAATGTTCATTTCTAGATCGAAAAGTAAAGGATGATGGAGATGATAATCTAGTAAGTAATTATAATAATTATTTAAGTTGAGCAGTAATAGGCGTGAATTGTATTAGTCACAATAAAAGAATAAAATATTTATATTAAGATGGCTCCAGAGGATGATGATGAAGAAGGTGACCCGATGGATGACGCGAATTCCACTACTAAAAATATCGATGTAAGCCCGGTCTTACTTTTTCTAAATCAATAATTATTACACTAGTAATTCAATCATATATTTCTTCTAAAGCATATTCCTTTCATAGTGTCTGATCCAATTTTTGAAGATTTCATAGAAAATTACAAAAGTAATCGAGTACTTTGGGATACCTCACTCTATAATTACAATCATAGAATAGACCGAAAGGAAATTTTAGATAATTGGCGTGATCATTTCAAATCCAAATACAATCTTCCGATAACCACTGAAGATCTTTCATATAGTATACTTGAATTCCGTCGTATTTATTATAAAGCCATACTGCGACAAGATTCGAATGTCGACTTGGATGATATTGCAAAATTTATTTTAGAAAAAGGAAATTTTCTGCCACCTAAAACTACCATACGTCCAATTAATTGTCAGCATTGCAACAAAATCTTTCATCAGGAATATACTCTTAAACGTCATATCTATCTGGATCATGGAATTGGTGAAAAGCCTTTCAAATGCGCTTTCTGCGAACAGAGTTTTGTTGACCATTTGATGCATCGCCGACACGAACAACGTTATCATTACAAAGACTATAAATATGTTTGTACGTATTGTGCAAAAGCTTTCTTTACACGCGACGAACTCGACCGACATATCATGAAACATACGGGTGAGAAAAAATTTGTGAATTATGTGGTCGTGGATTTGCTAAGAAGACCAATTTGAATCTCCACAACACACGCATTCATTTGCGCCAACGCAATTTTCCTTGCAACATGTGTCCAAAAGCATTTTATACTGAACGTTTATTGCAAGATCATGTGAATGCTCATTTGAATATACGTGATAAAATATGCTCTACCTGTGGCAAAGGTTTCACGTCACATCATTCACTCATTAGGCATAAACAAATCCATTCGGAAATTAAAAAATATGCCTGTAAGTTGCACGCGATGCACGCTTTCATCAATTCGTAGGCTTTCATCAAGATACTATAAAGCAGCCCACATAGAATAGAAATAATCAAATGAAAGACTCGCCACTTAATTCGAAAAGGAAATTGAAACAGGCGCGCCTAACAAATTATTCAGTTCACTAGAACTCAGTCATCAAAGTAAAATCTGGCTCCAAAGTTTTTAAAGTTTACGGTAATTCTATTAAATATTTCATTCTTCATCGTAATCGATTAATATATTAAATTCTTTCATGATTTTCAGATTTTCATTAATTTTAATGCTCGAATGAGCCAAACTTTCCTCTTGAATTTTATAAGCATCTGGTATTGTAAGGAATTCCATACCACGAGCCCGAAGATTTCGTATGGTCGTGACTATATCACTAGTATTTAAAGCGATGGGTTGAACACCTGCCCCGTCGTAATATTCAACGTATTCCTGTATTTGTGATTCCTTCTTACCCTTTGACGGCTCATTAATTGGCATCTTAACAATCTCCTCGTAATTGGCCATCACTATGGCACGCAATGAATCATCAAATGACCAGAAACGATGAAACTGTAACATGCAAATTCCAAAATGCAACACTTCCCATCTGTTGATCGGGCTGATTACCGACTATATGATCGATAAAATCTAATTTAATTGATGGTAATTTCGCTGAGAGAACATCCTTTGGAAGTTGTTTGAAACCAGGTAGAAAGAATATTTTATAATTTGTTCGATCGACGAAAGTATGTATGGTATCATCGTAGTAAAATTATGGCAATTTTTACTGAAGTATTGATTTATATTTCCAAAACTTCATCGTTTTGAAAATGTTTATATCTATGAAATTTGTAATTCTTGATAGTTAAATTGTTAATTTATTATAATTATATTAGTTAATATTTTAATAAAAACAGTGTTTTAATTTTTTATTTTACGAAAATACAATACAAATTATTCGTTTATTTCCTATAGTAAACAAATGAAAACATAAAATTTCCATCAGAGGGCTGTGTGCACTTCCACGCCACCCATGAGGTATGCACATTGGCGCGTTACCGGTTTTTTTTTTTTGGATGTCCGGTTCCCCAGTAGGCCTATAACACCCATATACATATATACAATGCACACTTATTTAATGTATTTACAAATATACAATGCACACTTATTAGATATACGTAACAAATTGTTAGGAAATTAAAATTGTACAATGATATGTAAAACATTTCACAAACGTTAATATATATGAAATTTAAAATGATTGTTACGATGTTACATTTTATGAATGTTAATGGATGTTGGTGATTATTTATAATGTTGTATATATAATGTTGCATAGTTAGTAATTAAATAAATTTAGTTAAGCACAGTTAAATTTAGTTAAACACAAAGAGTTAAAACGAAGCAAATGTAAAAAGTGCATTCACAAATATAATATACATATACAATATAATATACACAAAATATATTTTAGTATTATACATATACGTACCCCAAGGATTAATGCAGTAGAATGAACTTGAATTCTAAAGGTGCGCGACGGAAAGGAATTTTTGCTTAAAATTGGGGGACTTGAGCTCTCTATTAAAAAACTTTAAAGCAAAATATATACGAACCCTGACAAATAGGGATACGAAGTCGTGCGTCGTAAAATTTTCGCAACACGCGTACTTTTCTATATTAATTATTCCGGAAATTAAAAAACTGCTAATACCTCTTCGATGGCAAGCTGAATCAAAAATTTCTAAAAATCAAGCAAGGTTTCCCTTGTTTTTAACTATAGATCTTATATTTTTCGAGCATGCAGTTGACTATATCTTATAAACCGAAACCGAGCCGACCACCTTGTAATTTTCGCAAAAATAGCGCGGACAACGTCTTTTTTAAAACTAGATAGCACATATTCTCGCTTTATTTCATGTTTACAATTGGAGCGGTTTCCAATTGGAGCGGTTGGAATCTTACAACTAGATAAAACCAATGACCACTATTCTTACCGTTTTCCATCAGTGGCTGCGTCTGGAAACTTGTGTAAGCGCAGATCCCCGGAACACCCATCCTGCAACAAGTCCGCAAGTCCGGCATTTCTATTGATTTGCTTAAATTTATTCAATTTTAATTTTTTTGTAAAATATCAAATATTTTATAGTGTGGTGAAAAAATTTTTTGAGAAATTATCACAGCGGTGCAAAATAAATTCATAAATAGAACTAAAACAGAATGAAATGGACAAAATGCACTTAAGTAAATGCAAACATTTTATGAGCATCCTTAATGTCCCACTTGAAATAATCTAATCTGAAAATACATGGTTTAGCTTAAAAACATGTTAATATAGCAAAGAAATTATCGAAGCGTTTGAAATTTCAATCCAAAATGAGTTCAAATTTTTGTATGCAGTACCAAAAATTATGAAATTTGGTAAATTTTATTGTTCTTCGATACATAGCCAGCAATACTAATATATTATTTTATTAATTTTTTTAATAATTAACAAAAAACGTGAATATAATGCTTACTACGGAGTACTGGCAACACTGTTTTAATGCAAATACCCAAAATGGGCCATTAAGTAGCAAGCGCCGCAAATGATGGCAACACTAAAATCATTGAATTTAGGGAGAGGTGAAGAAATAATTAGGATATGCCAATGCCAATATGTTTTACACATTTGATTTTTCAAGAGTTTCTCTTGATGATAATAAATAAATAATTCCGTGTAGGTGTGGTTATTAATGTCAGCACCAGACGCTCAAAAGTTATATTAAATGAATTAGGACGAAGAAAGGAACTTATTAATAATTATACAATTTTATTTGAAACTAAAAATAGTCATATTTGTGTATTAATATACTCAAGTAAAATCTTTTATATTTTAAATGAACTAGTGCGGCTAACACTTGGCTTCAAGGTAATGGTAGCAGAGTCGTTAATAAATCAATGTGAAGAATTTTTCCAAATAAATTATTTGATGTAATTTCATTTTTAGGTTATTTTTAGATTCTGGGGTCCAAAAATTGCCTTAAATGATTTGAGTATTCTAATAACGAAGTCAATCGAATTTGTTATACATTAAAATATTTCATAAAATTGAGTTTCGTTTATGTTTTTATGCATATGAAATAAATACATTTATTTGTTTTATATAAATATTTTATACAAATAATTAGTTACCATAATTAGTTATTACAATAATTAGTTATTTTATACAAATATTAGTTATAACAATTTATACAAATATTTTAGTTATCAAATAAATCATGCACATGTTGTCTACGCATCTTAAATTAAAAAAGTGTACATGAAAAATAATTGAATTCTATAAACCAATAACTACGTTGGCATATCAAAACATAGCTGGTGAACTTATAAAATGTATTGTCATTCTGGGTCTGAAAAAGGTGTAATGGCCGGGTCTTATGCTTGAATTTCTAAGAAAAAATCATTAGACAGGGTCTTAAACATAAAATTTCCACGGAAGAAATCATGAGTCAGGGTCTTAAACTCACGAACACTACCTTAAATCAGAGTGTAGTTAGAGAAGTTTCCTATCTCGTTATCTCTGGTGAGAAGCCAGATGGAAAATATGTTTTATTATAGATATTATTTTTAATGCCCGGTCTACTCCCGAATTAGCTAAATCGTGATAACTCCGAACGAGGATAAAACAAAGAGCGAGTGAGAAGATATACACGCGTATATTAGACGCGTAATATAGTTTTCCATTAGTTTTGCTTCTCTTTCTCCTTGCAGAATTTTAGGCCAGAAATCATTAATGATTGGTAAATATTATATTTTTAATATAATATATTAAAAATATCAGTAGTTTTTTATTTTCTGAAATTATAGACAAGTATACAAAGTATAGTTGTTGCCAGAATTTTAAAAACCACGACTTCGTGGCACTCTTAGTTAAAATTAGAATCCACTTTCCCTTAAAATTTTTCAATAGGGACATTAATAGTACTAATCATAAAAAGAAGATTCTTTGTATTACGCATATGTGAATTAGTCGCTGGGACATATTTTAACATCAAACTCTATTCCATTACTTTCATATTTACATCAGATTAATATCACTGTATATTATTCGCTTTTATTAACGATATATATGCCATTTTTATTAAAGATTGTCATACTTTAATTGCACAATATAACAAATAATATATATTACTAACGTGCTAACATCATGTATCAAATTGTGATTATGTTTATGTACAGAATTTAATTATAATTATAATTATTTATTGTAAGGGTGAAATAGGCCTACTGGGGAACCGGACACCCAAAAAAATCGTAACGCATCACAGTGCATACCTCATGGGTGATGTGGAAATGCACCTATTGTTCACATAGTTATATAAAAGTATTTACACAATTTTTATAAAAATGTTAACTAACTTAACAATTAATAATAAACTTAGCTCAATTAAAATAACATATTAATTGAGCTAAAAATACTTAAAAATTCAATTATTTTATTATAAAAAAATTATTTTATTATGTATTAAAATTTTTTTTAATTTAAATAAATTTAACCAAAAAAATAAGAACGCCGGACTTGCGAACATGCTGCCAAAGGGTAGAAGAGTAAGAAGAAATCACAAATACAGGAATTGACGTAAATACATTTAAATACTATTTAGAATTTTATTATATAACATAATTAAAAGTAAATATATTAAAGCACATGATCTTTCAAAAAGAAATTAAATTCAATTACGAAAATTATTCACTAAAATTGTGCTACTAATTTTCTATCCAAACGACGAACACAGGCAGGTCTCTAATCTAATCTTGTCATCTTGAGGTTTTAACCTTCCTCGTACAGCCCTTTTCATTTTTAACTGAAATTGGTTGCGGCATAAAATCTTCCGTTTCACTACTACTGCTCTCATCAAATAAATTCCTTTCGGCTACTTCCATTTTTGATGTTTCCTCCGTTGTCTTTTTTCTTCTGTTTTTTCTTCACTTCTTTGCTCCTTCTTTATCTCACTAGTAGGATTTCCATGAACAATGAAATTGGTGGATTCCAGGATATTTCTCGTATCTTTAGTAATTGACAAATTTACTCATTTTTGCAGTTGTCTGATTCTAGAAAGGAAAATATTCAAAATTAATTAGAATTCGACCACTATATTGTGTTTATACTATCTTGATTGCAAATTAATTTTTTGGTTTCCAGCGCTCCCAAAAATTGGTCTTTGCTGTCATCGTGCATTTCCTTTTGTAACTTCTGGTACTTTCTACTAAACCCATTTTTGATTCAATATTCTCAGCATCAACTGGTTCTTTGCGCATTTTCTTTCTAGGATTACTAAAACTTCGCAACGGCTCAATTCCTACATTTTCGGTCTCAAAAATATCCGCGCTCAGTATTTGATTTTGTTGTTTGCCGTCACCGAAGGACGAGTTACTGCCATTATTCATGGCAATATTGAGTTCATCTGGAGTAATGTTAACATCATCCTCAACTCTTTCTTGCTGTTCCTTCCTAGAGGATTCCAAAATATTCATCAGTTCTTTATTCTGCAGTTCAAGGTCTTGTATTTCTTTATCCTTTGCTTCAATACTACTTTTTAAGGCTGCAAGTGGGAATGGTGTTTTAATGGCTCGGTGAAATCTTAACTAGCTTACAAATATACGTACCCTTTATCATATCTAAAGCCGTGTGTCCACTAGCAAGTTTTCTTGCGGAAGTTGCTTCCAGAAGTGACTTCCAAAAGTTTTTGTCGTGTGAACACGTATTAGAAGTCGACGTCCAGAAGTTACGGCTTGCAGAAGTTACTTGCAGCAATTATGTGGAAACACGTATTTGTTGCTTGCTGGAAGTAACTTGAACGACTTGCTGTGAACTACAAGTGTTTTAAATACTTGCAGAAGTCGGGTATACGTGAGTAAACGGTTTTTTCTCATCTGTTGCCAAAAATCGAAGAGTAACTAAAAGCCGGTCTTTGGGAGGTATAGCCGATCTCATTTTAGTATCCTGCTTTTGAATACTTGTTTGAATTAAAGATAAAATGTATTCAAAATCATCATTAGACATTCTCAAAAAATTTTTCAGCTGCTTGGAGTCTTCGGTCCGTAATTCTTCAAGTAATGTATTTTGGAAACTTAAATCTACGCGCCGCAGCACCCAATTTCTCACCCAAACACTTCTTTTTGTCTTTTTTTTAAATTGTTTCTTTTTAATTAAATATGCTGCGATGGCAGCTGCCAATCTTATTTTACCACAAGACATTTTTATACTAACATTCGTAAAAAAAGCAAACTACTGCAAGCTGTACTCACATTGTGTGGAAACACGTCGGCAATTTCTTGCAGCAAGTTCGTCGTGAAAACTTCTACAAACTACTTCTGGAAGCAGACTTCCGCTAGTTTCGGTTTAAGTGGAAACACTTCAGCAAATACTTGCAGAAGTTCTTCCGCAAGTGACTTGCTAGTGGACACACGGCTTAAAGCAATTAAAACATTGTCGTTTATCAAGTCCATCATCCGTCTTTTCATTGAATGCAATTCAATATTCAGCCAGAAAAATATTGATCGACTCTTTGCCCTGGGCATAGTAACGTCGTTCCATCTTTCGCTGCAAGTGCTCAGTTAATCTCCAATAAATATTTTAACGCGTTTGAAATAAATAAAATGCAATGCAATTCATTGAATCCTATAGGCCCAAGATAATGAAAAAATTTTAGCACAATAAATTGTTTAGATAATATTTTCATGAAATGTCATACGTGACATTATTTTGGTGAACTACGCATCCATATACATAACCCCTATACGCGAGTTCGTTCGTGTTAAATTTTGTCATTTTTTTGACACATATTTTTTCGGGAAAAGGGTTTCCTATGTCCGCACTCACTCAGGGGACATTTGTCGCGAGCCATGGAACTATTCGTTTATTTGTCACCGATACCACTCACACAGGGAACAAATTGGAATGTAGGTTGTATCCCCATGCATGATTTTTTAATAAAACTTATTACTACATTTTTCTACCTTTAAATACTTTTTTGCTTAATGGTAGCATTTTCACTACTTTCGAACATTATTTGCTAACATTTCAATTTGTGGTGCGCACGGTGCATTACGGAAAATATTGAAGAAATTAAAATTGCGTTAATTTCTTTGGCGACAGATTTTATGGATGCATTACTCATCATTCGGTATGAAGATGCAGACATAATAAAATCAATTTGAAATAGTGTGGAACGATTGGAAGTTGGCAAAGCCCGTCGAAGAGGAAACTTGTTTAAAAACGCGAAAAGAAATCAATCAAATAAATCCCTGAGGTTCTGATAAACAGCATCCAAGTGTGTGATAAATATTCCTACCGGAATTATTTGCTAATGTCAAAAAAGTTTTCTGAATTTCTAAATTTGGTCCAAACCGCTTTGCAGAAGGCTGAAACAGATATGGGAAACGTTGGACCACCGGGTGAATAGCTGGCCGTAACCTTGCAACATTTAGCCACAGGAGAATCCTTCTAAAGCTTGGAATACCAAACCAAGTTATCGACAACATTCTTAGTTATTTTTAATTATTGTTATTATTTTTGTTATTAGTTTAAATTATTGTTTCAAATTATTGTTATTATTTTTCACTTTTATTTATTTTTAATTAGCTATATTTTAATTTTTATATTGTTTTAATATTGGGGTTGCCTTAGAATTTGATTGACTGTTCGATTTCTAACCTAAAAAGGCACTGAAAGTATGGCACCAAATATTTTAATACAAAAACACAGTATTTTAATGCACAAAGTATCAAAAATTTTAAAATAATATGAACGAATAAATGGCTCTAATATATATAATATATTTTCAAAAATCTTTATATAGGAATAATAAATAGATCTTATGTTTTGAAGTCCCAGCAATAACCCCGACCGAACAAATTCGCAAAATTCATAATGCTCTTTTATAAATAAAGTACAAATGCATGCCTGACTGCAGCCGTAATATTCTCCTCTGTCGATATGACAACCCGCTATTTGGTGTCCCCAGTAAATATCAAGGGACACAAGTGTCGCACAAGGGCAAATCGAGATAGGAAACTTCTCTAACTACACCTCTGATTTAAGGTAGTGTTCGTGAGTTTAAGACCCTGACTCAAGATTTCTTCTGTGGAAATTTTATGTTTAAGACCCTGACTAATGATTTTTTCATAGAAATTCAAGGATAAGACCCGGCCATTACACCTTTTTCAGACCCCGAATGACAACCCATTTTCACCATATTCACCAGCTATGTTTTGATATGCCAACGTAGTTATTGGTTTATAGAATTCAATTATTTTTCATGTACACTTTTTGATTTAAGATGCGTAGTCAACATGTGCATGATTTATTTGATAACTAAAATATTTGTATAAATTGTTATAACTAATATTTGTATAAAATAACTAATTATTATAATAAGTAATTATGGTAGCTAATTATTTGTATAAAATATTTATATAAAACAAATAAATATATTTATTTCATATGCATAAAAACATAAATTAAACTCAATTTTATGAAATATTTTAATGTATAACAAATTCGATTGACTTCGTTAATAGAATACTCAATTCATTTAAGCCAATTTTTTGACCCCAGAATCTAAAAATAACCTAAAAATAAAATTATATCAAATAATTTATTTGAAAAAATTCTTCACATTGATTTATTAACGACTCTGCTTTGAAGCCGAGTGTTAGCCGCACTAGTTCATGTAAAATATAAAAGATTTTACTTGAGTATATCAATACACAAATATGACTATTATTAGTTTCAAATAAAATTGTATTACTATCAATAAGTTCCTTTCTTCGTCGTAATTCATTTAATATGACTTTTGAGCTTCTGTTGCTGATATTAACAACCGCACGTACACGGCATTATTTATTTATTATCATCATGAGAAACTCTTGAAAAATAAAATGTGTAAAACATGTGGAATTGGCATACCCTAATTATTTCTTCACCTCTGCCATAAATTCGATGATTTTAGTGTTGCCATCATTTGCGGCGCTTACTACTTAATGGGCCATTTTGGGTATTCGCATTGAAGGAGTGCTGCCAGTATTCAGTAATAAGTATTATATTCTAGTTTTTTTGTTAATTATTAAAAATATTAATAAAATAATATATTAGTATTACTGCGTCTACATCGAACAACTATCAAGTTGACCAAATTTCATAATTTTTGGTACATACAAAAATTTGAACCCATTTTGGATTGAAATTTCAAGCGCTTCGATGATTTCTATGCTATATTAACTTGGGTTTTAGTTAAACCATTTATTTCCAGATTATATTATTTCAATTGGGATATTAAGAATGCTCATAAAATGTTTGCATTTACTTAAGTCCATTTTGTCCATTTCATTATGTTTTAGTTCCATTTATGAATTTATTTTGCACCACTGTGATAATTTCTCAAACAATTTTTTCACCACACAATAAAATATTTGTAATTTTACAAAAATTTTAAATTTAAATAAATTTAAGCAAAAAATAAGAATGCCGGACTTGCGAAGATGCTGCCAGGATAAGTATATGGGTGTTATATGCCTACTGGAGAACCCGACATCCAAAAAAACTGGTAACGCGCCAATGCGCGTACCTCTTGGGTGGCGTGGAAGTGCACACAGCCTTCTGATGGAAATTTTATGTTTTCATTTGTTTACTAGAAGAAATAAAGGAATAATTTGTATTGTATTTACGTAAAATAAAAACTAAAAATACAGATTTTATTAAAATATTAACTAATATAATTATAATAAATTAACAATTTAACTATCAAGAATTACAAATTTCAAATATATAAACATTTTCAAAACGATCAAGTTTTGCAAATATAAACCAATACTTCAGTAAAAATTGCCATAATTTTACTACGATGATACCACACATACTTTCGTAGATCGAAATTTATTATAAGATATTATAAGAGATTATAAGAGATTCTTTCTACCTGGTTTCAAACAACTTCCAAAGGATGTTCTCTCAGCGAAATTACCATCAATTAAATTAGATTTTATCGATCATATAGTCGGTAATCAGCCCGATCAACAGATGGAGTGTTGCATTTTGGTATGAACGCATGTTACAGTTTCATCGTTTCTGGTCAGTTGATGATTCACAAATTCATACTGAATATTCCTCATTGCGTTCCATAGTGATGGCTAATTACGAGGAGACTGTTAAGACGCCAGTTAATGAACCGTCAAATGGTAAGAAGAAATAACATATATAGGAATACGTTGAGGTATTCAACCCGTACCCAACAGGTATTCAACCCATCGTCTTGAATACTAGTGATATGGTCACGGCCATACGAAATCTTCGGGCTCGTGGTATGGAAATCCTTACAATACCAGAAGCTTACTATAAAATTCTAGAGGAAAATTTAGCTCATTCGCGCATTAAAATCGATGAAAATCTGAAAATTCTGAAAGAATTGAATATATTAATCCATTACGACGAAAAATGAAATATTTAATAGAATTACCGTAAATTTTAGAAGGTATGGAGCCTGATTTTACTTTAGTGACTGAGTTCTTGTGAATTGAATAATTTGTTAGGCGCGCTTGTTTCAATTTATTTTTCGAATTAAGTGGCGCCTTTCTGCCATTATTCATGGCAATATTGAGTTCATATGGAGTAATGTTATCATCCTCAACTCTTTCTTGCTGTTCCTTCCTACAGGATTACAAAATATTCACCAGCTCTTTATTCTATTTTGGGTTGTTTTTGGGATTTGTGGTGACATAAAAATAAAACACCAGTAGTGTTGGCCAGCTCAAAGGCTATACGGCCATCCGAATTCTAAAATTTTGTCATTTTTTGACACATTTTTTTCGGGAAAAGAGTTTCCTATCTCTGTTATCTCATTGTCTCTGCACAAGGGACAAATTCATTCGTTGATAGTCCACAGTTCATTTCGTTGTTTTGCTGGTAAAGCAACAACAAATGACTTGTCCCGAGACAAATGTCCCCTGTGTGAGTGCGGCATATCTCGTTGTTTCTGGCAGCGCTTAAGGCAGCGTAATCAGGTCGTAAGGGTGTTCAGTATAAACATCAAACGTTTAATAGCATGAGTTTTTCGACGATTGTAAAAGAGCTAATTACTATGGACGAAATAACTAGCGAAGGCTGGCCAAATGATGCTGTGCTTTATCAACCCTACGAAGTTGAGCAAATTCTTCTACATGAGGCGGCAAGTTGTTTGGCTGTGAAAGCATATTTGAAAATGTGTAAATTGCCTGTTGAAGTGCGTGCTTGTGCAAATGCTGAATACATGTCACCCGGCGGACGTATGTCTAAGCTACCATATCTTCGGGCAGGCGCTTTTAATGTGGCTGAATTCGAGCCTATCGTGAAATTTGTAGAACAGAAAGGCTCAGGTATTGGTCAAGGGTTGGACGAGGATGAAAAGGCGGATATGCGTGCGTATGTGTCTCTCGTAGAAAATATTTTTAGCTTGGCCGAACTCTATATATATTTTTTGGATCTTTGCGTCTATAATGAAGTAACTGTGCATCGTATCGGTTTCGTGTACCCCTGGCCATTAAAAAAATTGCAAAATTATCGAAAACGACACAATGCACTGCGTCTGCTCAAGGTCTATCAATGGAACGATATGACAATGGACGATGTAATAGGAAAAGTAGAAAAGTGTTGCGATACTCTAGAAATAAAATTGAAGACAAGTGGACATTCATATTTTTATGGTGCAGAACCATGTGAATTGGATGCAATAGTTTTTGGTCATATGTTTGCTATTTTAACGACAACATTGTCTAATACGACATTGGCAGCTACGGTGAGGAAATACAATAATTTAGTAGCGTTTTGTAAATACATTGAAAGAACTTATTATGATCGGCAGGAAAAATGATCGTAAGACCTTACTTTTAGTGTATAGCAATTGCGTTTTAAAGCAAAAATTTTGCCTAAAATATACATGAATAGAAAAAACGTAAACCGCTGTCGAAAAATATAAAATTATATCTTTTAAACATTAATGCTTTAGTATTATCAACCGATTTCTTAAATAATAAAAAGTTTATTTATGAATTTTCATACAAAAGCTGCTTCTTTGCCACCTTTTGTCATATACTACACTTGCAACTAATTGGCAGTGACATCAAAAAGTGAATTACACAATCATGTACTCAGGTCATGTTGTATAAAACAAAATTATTAATTATTATTATATTAGCACTAATAATAACAACTACTCCATTTGATATGTTTAAGCCAATTAATGGTCTCGTAGGGAAGCAAACAAATTATTTTAAAGAGGAATTAATTTCTTCCTTAATTAAATTTCTATCGAATCTTCTATCTAAACTTCAATTTCACAATAAGGAGCGAAACATATTACGAAGAATAAATCAAATCTTTTCATTTCCGTTTTTCGAAGACATTTGCAGCATTCTTTAAATCATACATTTTTATTCTAATTTAGAATTAATTCAAATTAGTTACGAATTTGCTTTCGATCGCTGAAGAAATTCCTGATCTTTTCCTCCGCTGCGATCAATGTTTTTCCAGCTTCGTCAACGGCACAGAAAGACGGGAGCGTAATGAATGTGCAATTTTGATCGGCTTTTCGTTGGTTGTTGATATGGAAGAAGCTGCAATAGATTGCCGGCGAGTAATCAAACGTTTCGTTAGAGTAATTCCTTCAGCTTTTGAAGAACTGTTCGCCGATGATCGCGTTGAACCGATACAGCTATTAGTAGTTGTGCCATTACTACTTATAGTAGTCGTGTAACCGATACCATTACTGCTACTGCTACGTTTGATAGATGTATCTGTTCAATTAGTAATAAATACATTGATTCAAAAAATATATTAAATACGAAGTTATCTAAAACTCCTGAAGCATCAGGTAGTCGTTGACTGTTTTTAAAATGGTAAACACAACGAAGTATCGAGAATAAATATGGACTATTTTTGTAATATTGGATTTAATATATGTCCTCGTCTCTAAATATGTAGTTTTGTCCGTTGCTGACTCAGTCTCGGCAGCCTCTAGTACTTAATACCATCATATTGGCGGCTGGAAACGAAAGAAAACGTACCAAGTGGGTATTTAAACAAAATTACAATAATTTCTAGATGCTGGCCAATGAGAAGGTATATTTTCCTCGATAGTATAAAAATGAAGAGTATGGATAAATTTCTGCTGTTCTAAACACTCCTCCGGAATGTTTAAGTGCAGTGCGAGAAGGTGCATTTACAAATGGGGAGGTGATTTTAAATAATAATAGTTCAATAAAGATGTTAGTTATTGCATGTACGTAAAGTCAATTATTTGACACATTAGCAAATGAGATGATTACAGTTTGTTCACACGTCAAGTCGGTCTATTTCTACATAACCCACCTTTCATTGATGACAGCCGACGTTTCAAACTTAGTTTTCGCACATCGAGATCTAAACGGCCCTTCTGATCGACAACCAATTTCTTATAACCCTTTTCTTTTTCGTGTGATTGTGTGAAGGCCGCGTTTCTTCGAATGCCATTACGTTCGAGGCGACCATCTTCATTTTGACTGGTCGATGCATTCGGTTTTCCGGCGTTGATGACTGTCGCGCTATTAGCTGGTTTCACCTCGGAGTTGTAGGCAGCAATACCGGCACGTTTTATAGGCAAAGCATTCGCACGCTTTGCAGGCGGATTCATAGCCTTGTTATCCGTCGAAATTACCGACAATGAAACTGTGCTTTGAGAAAGGTTAGGGGGAGTTTGCTTTAAGGGAGATTTCAGTTTTTGCTCATCTTGTTTATGGATACCAATTTTTAACCAATATTCCAATTGGCTTTCACGTTGCTCGGACATCATTTTTTGACCCTCTGAATATTTACTAAGAATGCTTTGCAGCTTTTGTACAGCTTTATAAACGGTCTCCGACGATACGAGACCATAGTCGAAGAGTGAGCACATGTGCAATATAAAGTTTCGGTAGAGATTCCTGTGTATTATTTCATGACCGTTCACGTCCAGAAACATTTCACTGGCCAGTGGCAATTGACAATCTCCAACATACCCATGTTTCATAACATGCAGATTCCACAGTTTCATAAGCTCTTTTTCACCCTCATTGACATCAGAAAACTCATCAATCATCTGTATAGTCTTTTGGCGCAGCCACAATGGATCGCTCTCTCCTTCCGAATCTATATCTAGTTCCTTTGGATGTACCGGCAGACAGGTTTCCGTGTGGTGATATAATCTAGGAATTAGAATAAAAACACCTTGAACAGCAAAGCACAATTGCTTTTTAGCGGTTACTATCTTACCGGTTATGTCCGGTTATATAAGGCCTCTGGTTTGACAAGTCATCTTCATCTAATACTAAAAATTCATCAAGACATGTTTTTTGTCTACGGGGTCTGCACACCAATAGATTTGTGACGGTCGTTCGGCGAACAGGTCCGCAAGTGCGTGCAAATGAACAACCTGATGGACCAGCCAAATCATAAGGTGAACCTGCGTATGAGCCATCATACGAATCATTTATGGTCACATCAATACGTGCTCCGTTACCAGCGGGTTGGTAGGTAAAATTGAAGCGTGCATGGCAAAGTTTTAAATGTTTTAGTAGTGCATAGAGACGCAAGCAATCCAGGCCACACCATGGACAGACGACCTCCTGGGTGTATTCTGTTTGCTGACGTGTATTATTATTATACAGAAAATTATAAACAATCTGTATTTTTTCATCCTTTATGATGGAGTTTGCGTGGCGATTGCTTGTTTTTGCGAAACTCTTTTCACAATTAAGTTGAGAATGATTTTCAATCACATCGATCCCTTCGTTATTAACACAACTATGGGTCTCTGAAAAACAACCGTAACTCTTTAACTCCTTAGCATCTATACTGCTTGGAATATCGTTGGATGACCAAGTCAGACGAAATTTTAATGTGGGGCATTTATTAAACACATCAAATTTCAATGAAATATAATCATCCGGCAAAGTTTCCCAAGTGCGCTTCTTTGGTGAGAAAGGTTTAACACTGCTTGATAACAGTTCCGGCAGCGCTGCTTCATAATCACCCTCGGGAATGCAACCGATATTCTTTTCAAAAACAATTAACTCGCATCCTAAAGTTCTCGGATTTGGTTTGATGCGTTTACTTGGCACAAGGGACTCTGTAGGAGAGGAAAAACATAGGGATTATTTGCCTTAGCACTTAAAAACATTCACCTTCGTCGTCTCCGTTTAGTGGGGTTTTTGCAATAAACTTTGGCAGCAGTTTAATTCGAAAAAGAAGTTTATATATCGTGTGTTGATCACCAAATGGTTTCATGTCTTGAACCGGAATGCTTATAGCAGGTAGACTGGTGGTCCCGCCATGTTGATTGAATATAACATCAGAAGTAAAGTTCTAAAGAAATGCAAATATAAAGCTTCTAAAAACAAGTAGTTGATCAATACTAAAGAATCATCGGAATTACCAAGAGCTCTTGAAAGTCAGAGGTGCTATCCTTGCGCTTACTTTTGGTTACTTTGTATAGAGTCGATTCCAGGGTCACCATATCACCTGTCTGCCACCAGTGTTCATTACTAGTCCTGACATCGAACAGGCCATTAAAAACAATATTGAGATAATTGTTTGTTGCTGTGTCACACTTTTGTGTAATTGTTTCCAATATTGAATTTACTTTAAATGTTGGCCGCTTCTTGTTATTCCGTGACATACGATCCTTCATATAAGTGAGTGTACGGTTTAGAAATATTGGCTAAAAATATGTAACATTTGGATACAAATTCTTTCCGGAAGGTAATATAAACTTACGCTTGTTCCATGACGATTACGTAGAAATCGGTAGATTTGTGTCGGTTCTTTTTAATCGAACGTTGCAATCATAGCAACCGAGATATAGAGGTAGGAGATGAATATAAATGAAACATCAGTGTAAGAACCATTATTAAATTCCACCACAACCTACTTTCGAATGCCTGCAGGAAAAGTTCTTGCTCCTGTTGGTGCCCATTCTGTTTCATGCTTATATCCACGTCTCTTTCGCGTTTTTTTGGTGGCGGCATATTCACTTACACTTTACTTGCAATCCTCTGGTAAATGGAGAAATTTGTACTAACTTTGCAATTTAGATATATGCGAAGCTTATGCTAATTTATATAGGTTTTCTTCTAAAACTATTATTAATATGTTCACTTTAAATATTTCGTCTAATATTTTGTATTAAAATATCTTTTTCGCGCGAAATTTTTCTATGTATCACCAGCAGCAGTAGGTCTCTTTTGACAACGAAAAAGGTTTTGACCTCAAACCAGAGATAAAAAGATAGGAAACTTCTGAAACAGCAACTCTGATTTTGGTTTTTGTAAAATAGGTTAGTGAGTTTCAGGCAGAGATAATGAGATAGAAACTCTTTTCCCAAATTTTACACGACCGAAACTCACGTATAGCGCCTTTAAACATGGGTGCGTAGTTCACCATAGTGATGTTACGTTTGACATTTTGTGATTATACTATGTAAACAATTAATATTAAAAATTGTTCGTATTAATTTTTCTGCTAAGATTCTGCTAATGTTTCTCAATTAAATCTTGGTGAAAATTATTAATAGTCACGGATATTTGAAATTATCTGCGCGTGGTGTCCATACTCAGGACAGAAATACAGTGCCCTCAGATCCCCGTACAGGATAACCATAATGTTCCGAAAATTATTCCCCAGAGTAGAATTGAAGTATTTGTGGTTCAAGTGATTTAACTGAATTATAACAAATAATTTCAGTCGTGCCCACCGAAAGTAAACTTTAAACGTAAAATATCGCTTTTTCCGCCGGTTTGAAATTTTTAAAATCAATCGTTTTCAGTTTTCCATTGCCTCGGGAATCATCATTCTATTCGCAAGTCAGGATATGTGCGGTAAGGCTTTTTGCTGAAACATCCAAGGCATCCAAAGCTAATCATTCTTTTATTAGCTCATTTAACGGAGAAGTGGTTTTGGTAACCGGTGGTAGCAATTTTATCCGCCAACATATCACCAAACGTTTGACTTAATGCAAGGATTTTCTACACATTCGGGAAGTTCGTTTAGTGGATTTTGTGCCGTATATTGGGCTTAACTAACCATCTGACATGCCTCACGGATGTTGTTCTCCTTCTTGTTGTTGTTGAAGCTATTGTTGCTGATACCGAAAACAAAAACTATTTTCGTCGGAAACGCTTGTGGGCGTGGCTACAGCCTCTTAAAGTTTGAAATATAATCGTCGATTCTCCTTCCCTTGAATTCATAGCGGCTTGATATTGGTACCGTTGGAAAGCTTATTAAAAGTAATTTTTTTATGTTAAATGACATTTTCTCGAAATATACATAGTTTTTGAAAAAATTCCATTTTGTGTTTTAGTACCTTTTTTTAGAATTCTAAACCTTTTGACACACAGTGATATGCTATTTATTTATTGTAATATACCGAATAAAAGAGACAACATTAGCAGCGATCGTATACAATTTATTTCATTCAAATCGGTCAAGCGATTTTTGAGAAATCTTCTTTTTTAATTAATTACACACTAAACTTTTTCTGTTTCTGGAAACTTGTATATACTTCATGACAACACCTACAAATTTTGCAACCATGGGCACTTCTCTACTGTGACGGATGTTGCTAACTGTGTGTGGTGATGATAGTTACGCTGATAGCGCACTTCTTGTTTTGTTTGGTTCCCTATTTAAACCTAAAATTGTTTCAGAAAAATCGCGCGATGGAACCACACCGTTGAAAATCTTCAAAATTCAGTTCGAAACCACTGCACAAGCTAATCATTGGAGTATGGCCGATAAAGTGGCAGCCTTAGTGGTATCTATCAAAGGATCTGCCACAGAAGTTCTACAAACTGTTTCTGATGATGAAAAGGGAAACTATGATGCAATAATGGCTGCCCTCGAACGTCGATATAGCAGTGACCACAGATGCCTCTATGTGTTTTACTTGAGCACCTGCCGTGTTGGCTTAATCTCAAGGCGGGCCATCCCGCACGGGGTTGCAAGTGCGAACTTTGTGAACGCAGCTTTTATACTTTATGGCGACAACCAACGCCCAATGCCTCCGGGTTACCAAGCCGTGGCGTTTGTACCTTTGGAAGCCATATGCATGGTATGGACATTCCACTTAAGGTATCGTCGAGGCCGATCTAAAACCTCTTCCGGACTGTGGGGTCCGGCACCCGGTAATGATTAGTGCATTACCACACCCGAGCTCATCCACGCTCGTACCCGCGTAACTTTGGGTACAACCACAGCCACCACGAAGCTCCCGAAGGGCCTACCCAATGACAAGCATGTGGGGCTTGGAATATAAAACCAGATGGTGTAACTATTGGCATACGCCATTAGCACACATACTGGCTGTAAGTACGGTGTGACTATTAGCCGAAGCTATTAGCACACATACTGGGTATGAATCTTATTGCTTGTCTCCCGTGGTACCAATTTTGAGCCATATGGTAGGCTTCGGAACCCGGGAGTACCACAGTCGTGGTAAATGACCATCTCATACGCGTAGGTCACTGTCATTTTGGGCCCATGCACCTGGGACTGGCACCCAGAGCAGTGACCACAAGAGGAAAGTTTTCCGTATGGAATTGCTGAACAGATATCAGAAAGCGAGCGAGTCGCTGCAAGAATATGCAACTGATATAGAGCGCCTTGCTCATTTAGCATATGCAGATTCGCCGGCAGAAGTCATAGAAACGTTTAAGATCGGTGCATTCGTCCGAGGAATAAGAGATGTGGACACTAAACGCGCAGCAAACATCGATACAAAGAAAACGTTTGCTGAAACAGTATCGTATGCCCTGGCGCAAGAAACAGCGAGTCTCATCAGTAAACCAACACATAGCGTTCACAGAGTAGAGCTTGACCAAAACCAGAACATGGAAAAATTAATTCAGACGATGATTGCAGAATTCCGCAAAGCTTCCGGAAGTAAATGTTACAATTGTGGTAAGGCAGGTCATTTTGCAAGAGAGTGCAAATCATCTCGCAAAGTTGGAAACGGAAGACAGTTAGGCGGCGGAAATGGAAGTGGCGCTGCAAAACAAGACAAACCGTTAAACTAAAACGGGCCAGCCGTAAGGGGCGTAAGCTGGTCCCGCCTACCGATTGCCCCACTGTCTCCGTTTCACAAATACATCGAAACAACAACAGCCTTACGGTAAACGGAACTGTGAATGGACAAATACTCGTTTTAACAATGGATACAGGCGCAACACATTCCATTATTAGGTCAGATCTTGCGGGAAATAACATAGAGCCATTGATTGGTTGCAAATTGCATACGGCTACAGGAGAGGAGGCAAGAATTCATGGTAAAATGGAGTGTACCGTACAATTGGGTACACTTGAAGTGCGACATACCTTTTTAGTGGCTTCAATAGTGGACGAAGTAATCATCGGTGTCGACTTCATGCTAGCCCACGGAATTACTCTTAATTTGAAAGAAAAATTGCTGACATACCAGAATATGGAAATACCATTGAATGCTGGCTATCAACACCTTCAAATAAGAAATGTGAGTATAAGTCATCAACAGCAGATTCCAGCCAAATCCGAAGCAATTTTATGGGCACGTGTGGATGGGGATTGTGTAAATGGCAATCTATGGGTAGTAGAAAGGGCAGAAACATCATCGGATATAGTCGTTGGACGAACGCTAGTAAAAATGAACAATAATGGGTGCATTCCAATACGTGCGGTAAATGGACTCACAAGACGAATCACTCTCCAGCCAGGAGTGGTAATAGGAATATGCCAAGCAGTGGAAGCTGTAGTCAATTGCGAAAACATTCCTCAGACGTCCAAAAACAATGTTTATGAAGAAAGAAGAAAAATCGCCAACACCATGAACAACTGGTTGAATGAGTTGAATGGTTCAGAAAGACGAAAAGCAAAGCTCCTATTGGAAAAATATAGGTCCATATTTGCCAGTGACGACAACAAATTTGGAAGGACTGCTGTGGTACAACACCGAATAGACACAGGCGATGCAAGACCAATTCGCCAAGCTCCACGAAGAGTTCCACTGGCAAAATGAGAACAGGCAGCCCGGATAATAAAAGAGATGCACCGGGATGAAGTAATTGAACCATCGACGAGTCCATGGAGCTCACCAGTCGTGTTGGTTAAAAAGAAAGATGGAAGTACACGATTTTGCGTGGATTATCGAAAGCTGAACGACGTCACCAAAAAGGACAGTTACCCGCTGCCGCGAATAGATGACACATTGGACACATTATCTGGTGCGAAATGGTTTTCGACATTGGATCTGCAAAGCGGATACTGGCAAGTAGAAATTGAGAAACCTGATCGTGAGAAAACTGCCTTCAGCATTGGAGATGGGCTGTGGCAATTTTCGGTAATGCCATTTGTGTTGCGCAATGCGCCAGCAACTTTTGAGCGATTGATGGAACACGTTTTAAAAGGACTTCATTGGAAGACGTGTCTGGTGTATCTCGATGACATCATTGTCATGGGTATGAATTTCGAGGATCACCTTAAAAATCTGGAAGAGGTCTTTAGTCGAATTTCATCTGCCACTCTACGGTTAAACCCGAAGAAATGCGTCCTATTTAAAAGAGAAGTGAAATATCTGGGCCACAAAATTACTACGGAAGGAATTCACACGGATGAAGACAAAATAAAATCAATAAAAGAATGGCCTCGTCCTAGAAATGTCCATGAAGTTCGTAGTTTCCTAGGCCTGTGCACTTATTATCGACGCTTTGTACCTGGATTTGCCAACATCGCCCGCAGCTTGCATAACCTCACAAAGAAGAATTGCAAATTTGAATGGAAAAAGGAAGAAGAAAATGCTTTCCAGCAATTAAAAGAATTGCTTTGCACAGCACCAATGTTGGCGTATCCAGTTCCTGGCGAAAAATTCATCTTGGACACAGATGCTAGCGCTTACGGAATAGGAGGTGTACTATCACAAATAGTTAATGGTCAAGAAAAAGTAATTGGGTATTACAGTCGAGTACTTGGAAAACCAGAAAGGAACTATTGTGTGACCAGACGAGAGCTATTAGCAGTGGTGGAATGCGTCAAACACTTCCAAAAATACCTGTATGGGCAGAATTTTCTACTGAGAACAGATCACGCAGCGCTCAGGTGGCTTTTACTATTTAAAAATCCAGAAGGACAGATTGCGCGCTGGATAGAAAGACTGCAAAACTACGACTTCGAAATACAACACCGGAAAGGAGGGTTGCATGGCAACGCTGACGCGCTATCTCGCCGACCATGTCCATTGGAATGCAAACATTTTTGCAAGGCAGAAAGATGTGAAGGCGTAGTTGACGTCCGACTAACCAACCTGCAACCTGAAGAAAAGTGGGAATTTTCTGCCATAAGAGATTGCCAACTGAAAGACAATGATTTAACCAGGGTCATGAGCGCTATCGAAATGAACCAACTAAAGAACCAATAGACCAACTAAAGAAGAAATGGCTTCAGGAAGCCCATTAGAAAAGGCATATTGGATGCAGTGGAATAGCTTAAAGCTGATAAATGGAGTACTGCATCGTACATGGGAAAGCAAGGATGGAAAATACACGCGCAATTTGATCGTCGTGCCTAAGTCCAGAATAGCAGATGTATTGATGGAATTTCATAACGGGCCAAGCGGAGGGCATCTCGGTGTCACAAAGACACTAGAAAAGATAAAACAGCGGTTTTATTGGGCAAATTGCCAGGAATCAGTCGCAGAATGGATCAAAAGCTGTAAACAATGCGCGACTGCTAAGGGACCGAAGTTCAGAAATAAAGGCAAATTCAACCAGTACAATGCAGGAGCACCTTTCGAACGCGTAGCAATGGATGTAGCTGGACCATTTCCGACTAGTGACTCCGGAAATAAATATGTGTTGGTAGTTATGGACTACTTCAGTAAGTGGCCTGAGGTGTACCCCTTACCAAACCAAGAAGCAAAGACTGTGGCAGAAACCTTTGTGCAGAATTGGGTTACAAGATTTGGCGTACCAATCGAGTTGCACTCCGATCAGTGACGAAATTTTGAGTCTGCCATATTTCAGGAAATGTGCTCATTGCTTGGAATCAAGAAAACTCGAACAACTGCCTTACACCCACAATCAGACGGAATGGTAGAGAGGTTCAACCGTACGCTAGAGGAACATTTACGCAAGGTAGTGGACAAATGTCAGCGCAATTGGGATAAGCACATTCAAATGTTTTAATGGCTTATCGGTCAGCAGTCCATGAAACCACATCACATTCACCAACACGAGTTATTTTTGGAACAGACTTGAGATTACCATCAGACCTGAAATTTGGCAAATGCACGAACCTTGCTGAAAAGGGTAATCCCTATTGGGAAATGCTGCAGTCGGATATGGACGAAATACACCAGCAAGTAAGAGAGCACATGCAACTGATGAGTAATAAAATTAAGGACCGTTACGATCGAGCTATGAACTCGGAAGGATTCCAGGAAGGTAAATTGGTTATGTTGTACAATCCACAAAGACAAAAGGGTATGTCGCCAAAGCTACAGACGTCATGGGAAGGTCCCTATAAAATTATAAAACGGCTGAACGATGTTGTATATCGAATACAAAACCTATCACAAAGGAAGGGTAAACTAAAAGTTGTCCATTTGGAAAGATTAGTGGAATTAGTGGAATACGATGTCTGATCGGGACGATCAGACTTAAGCGGAGGGCAGTGATACGGAAAATGGTAGAACGCACCCGAACGTTCTACCCTTCACATTAAAGCGAAACTGACACATGTGTAATTTCACGATAATCATCATTCACACTACACAAACATTACACATGTTTGACATGACTCATACGTTTCACAATAATCACACCATACAACACAGCCACACTATGAAATGTCAAGCACATTCCAGACCCTTCCTTTATCGCTAGAGCTGGGTATAAATACGACGGCTGCTGACAGCTGTCCATCAATTCGTGTCTGACTACTGAGGTGAACACATCACGCAAGTGCAAGTTACAAAGTGAAAGTACAGAATTGTAAAGTAAATAGTTGCGAGTAAAAGTGGTTAAATAAAGCTGACAAATAAATTTAGATTAAACACAACAGCTAAATAAAGTGTTTTATTGGATTATTCACAATCCAGTGATCGAACCTGAAATATTCAGAGTAAAATTTTCAAATAACGTTACAATATGATATTTCATGAAAATATATAAACAGTTCGCTTCTGCGGCTTGATTTGAAAGCACACTTTGTGCTTTATTTTGAAGTGAAAATAATAAGAAAAAGAGTCACAAACAAGAATTTAAATTCAATAAGTTATATAAATAAAGTTTAAATAAAAGAAATTATTAATACGTAAAAGTAGAACATAACACGGGCTTCAGCCAGAATTCGGATGGTCGTATAGCCTTTGAGCTGGCCAACACCACTGGTGTCTTATTTTCATGTCACCAAAAATCCCAAAAACATCCCAAAATAGAATAAAGAGCTGATAAATATTTTGGAATCATGTAGGAAGGAACAGCAAGAAAGAGTTGATGATGATAACATTACTCCAGATGAACTCAATATTGCCATGAATAATGGAAGTAACTCGTCCTTCGGTGATGGCAAACAACAAAATCAAATACTGAGCGCGGATATTTTTGAGACCGAAAATGTAGAAATCGAGCCGTTGCGTAGTTTTAGGAAACCTAAAACAAATTATTCAATTCACAAGAACTGTCATCAAAGTAAAATCAAGCTCTATAATTTTTAAAATTTACGGTAATTCTATTAAATATTTCATTTTTCGTTGTAATCGATTAATATATTCAATTCTTCCCTACTAGTGAGATAAAGGATGAACAAAGAAGTGAAGAGAAAACAGAAGGAAAAAGACAACGAAGGAAACAGTATCAAAAATGGAAGTAGCCGACAGGCATTTATTTGATGAGAGCAGTAGTAGTGAAACGGAAGATTTTATGCCGCAACCAACTTTAGTTAAAAAAGAAAAGGGAGTTAGACGAGAATGGTTAAAACCTCAAGATGACAAAGGAAGTAATGCAGGCTTAAAGAGAGATTTATTTAATAAATCACTAGAATTTGATATATTTCCCACTCCTGACGGCTTTTGGGATCCCCTCATAAGATCTTTTGACTTGGCAATTTTTACTGAAGTATTGGTTTATATTTGCAAAACTTGATCGCTTTGAAAATGTTTATATATTTGAAATTTGTAATTCTTGATAGTTAAATTGTTAATTTATTATAATTATATTAGTTAATATTTTAATAAAAACAGTGTTTTCATTTTACGTAAATACATTACAAATTATTCCTTTGTTTCCTATAGTAAATAAATGAAAACAGAATTTCCATCAGAGGCCTGTGTGCACTTCCACGTCACCCAAGAGCACATTGGAGCGTTACCGGTTTTTTTTTTGGATGTCCGGTTCCCCAGTAGGCCTATAACACCCATATACCCATCCTGGCAACATGTTCGCAAGTCCGGCATTCCTAGTTTTTGCTTAAATTTATTTAAATTTAAAATTTTTGTAAAATTATAAATATTTTATAGTGTGGTGAAAAAAATTGTTTGAGAAATTATCACAGCGGTGCAAAATAAATTCATAAATAGAACTAAAACAAAATGAAATGGACAAAATGCACTTAAGTAAATGTAAACATTTTATGAGCATCCTTAATGTCCCAATTGAAATAATCTAATCTGAAAATAAATGGTTTAGCTAAAACCCATGTTAATATAGCATAGAAATTATCGAAGCGTTTGAAATTTCAATCCAAAATGGGTTCAAATTTTTGTATGCAGTACCAAAAATTATGAAATTTGGTAAATTTGTACCTTAGGTTTGATGCTTAGGCAGCAATACTAATATATTATTTTATTAATATTTTTAATAATTAACAAAAAACCTGAATATAATACTTATTACTGAATACTGGCAACACTGCTTTAATGCGAATACCCAAAATGGCCCATTAGGTAGTAAGCGGCACAAATGCTGGCAACACTAAAATCATCGAATTTATGCGAGAGGTGAAGAAATAATTAAGGTATGCCAATGGCACATGTTTTACACATTTGATTTTTCAAGAATTTCTCTTGATGATAATAAATAAATAATTCCGTGTAGGTGTGGTTATTATGTCAGCACCATAAGCTCAAAAGTTATGTTAAATGATTTACGACGAAGAAAGGAACTTATTAATAATAATACAATTTTATTTGAAATTAAAAATAGTCATATTTGTGTATTGATATACTCAAGTAAAATCTTTTATATCTTACATGAACTAGTGCGGCTAACACCTGGCTTCAAAGTAATGGTAGCAGAGTCGGCAATAAATCAATGTGAAAAAATTTTTCAAATAAATTATTTGATGTAATTTTATTTTTACGTTATTTTTTATTCTGGGATCCAAAAATTGGCTTAAATGATTTGAGTATTATATTAACAAAGTCTATCGAATTTGTTATACATTAAAATATTTCATAAAATTGAGTTTCATTTATGTTTTTATGCATATGAAATAAATACATTTATTTGTTTTATATAAATATTTTATACATATAATTAGTTACCATAACTAGTTATTATAATAATCAGTAATTTTATACAAATATTAGTTATAACAATTTATACAAATATTTTAGTTATCAAATAAATCATACGTCATTTAGTTATCAAAAAATCATTAGTCAGGGTCTTAAACATAAAATTTCCACGGAAGAAATCAAGAGTCAGCGACTTAAACTCACGAACACTACCTTAAATCAGAGTTGTAGTTACAGAAGTTTCCTATCTCGTTATCTCTGATCATGACTACAGTCAGGCATGCATTTGTATTGTATTCAGAAAAGAGCATATCAATGTTGCGGAAGATTTGTTCCAGAGATAATGAGATAGGAAACCCTTTTCCCTAAAAAAATTGTGGCAAAAAAGCCAAATATTTATACGACCGAAACTCTCGTACAGGACGATTAAATGTGTGTGCATAGTTCACCATGGGCATGTTACGTATGACATTTCATGATAATACAATGTAAAC
>OZ016503.1:12586681-12619181 GCA_963966595.1 Physocephala rufipes
ATATATATATATATATATATATATATATATATATATATATATATATATATATATATATATATATATATATATATATATATATATATATATATATATATATATATATATATATATATATATATATATATATATATATATATATATATATATATATATATACATATGTATATATATATATATATATATATATATATATATATTATATATATATATATATATATATATATATATATATATATATATATATATATATATATATATATATATATATATATATATATATATATATATATATATATATATATATATATATATATATATATATATATATATATATATATATATATATATATATATATATATATATATATATATATATATATATATATATATATATATATATATATATATATATATATATATATATATATATATATATATATATATATATATATATATATATATATATATATATATATATATATATATATATATATATATATATATATATATATATATATATATATATATATATATATATATATATATATATATATATATATATATATATATATATATATATATATATATATATATATATATATATATATATATATATATATATATATATATATATATATATATATATATATATATATATATATATATATATATATATATATATATATATATATATATATATATATATATATATATATATATATATATATATATATATATATATATATATATATATATATATATATATATATATATATATATATATATATATATATATATATATATATATATATATATATATATATATATATATATATATATATATATATATATATATATATATATATATATATATATATATATATATATATATATATATATATATATATATATATATATATATATATATATATATATATATATATATATATATATATATATATATATATATATATATATATATATATATATATATATATATATATATATATATATATATATATATATATATATATATATATATATATATATATATATATATATATATATATATATATATATATATATATATATATATATATATA
Organism: Physocephala rufipes; assembly: GCA_963966595.1. Taxonomy (NCBI): domain Eukaryota; kingdom Metazoa; phylum Arthropoda; class Insecta; order Diptera; family Conopidae; genus Physocephala; species Physocephala rufipes. Next base: position 12,587,788 of record OZ016503.1, read on the forward strand.
TATATATATACTCTCGTTCTCTATCTACTCTCGAGCCGAAAGTACGTGAAAACCAGATTGCGGTGTTAGTCATTATTAAAATCGTTATTAGCAAATAATTCTTGGTATTTTGCATACCTTGGTTTCCGGCTGTCCTTGTTTAATGATAAAGTCAAATTGATTCATTATTTCATATTCAATTTCATCTAAAATAAGTGAAAATATTAATATAGAAAAGTTCAATAACAAAGAGTAATAAAGCCATAATAAGGTGCCAGTCAAAAACTTAATAAGGTGCCAGTCAAAAACTAAATAAGGTGCCAACCAAAACTGAACTCTTATTGTAGTATTAAAAACTAAACAAGGTGCCAGGAAAATTAAAAATCTAAATAAGTTCATTGTTTCTCATAGTGTGATTGAACATTTTTGCGACCGAGGCAACTGTGAAATTCATTGTGTGGAAGGAGCATTTTTTACGTGATTTCATTCTCCAGCTAATTATAAAATAAATATAATAATTTAAATATAAATTTATAATACGTCGCTCTAACACGTAGAAGTTTTTTACACAAAGTTATTTAACTCATTTTTAATTTATTAAATTATAAAAATACAATGGTGGTTAGTTGTAATTATAAAAATTGCAAAGTTCGGAATGACGATGATCCGATTATTTTGTGTCGTTTTTGTGATCGATCTTATCACGTTAAGTGCGTCGGTTTGACTGGTCGGATTTATGATGCTCTTGGAGCTAAAAAGGGCCTGCGTTGGTATTGTGAATCTTGTACATTAAATGAAATTGACCTTTAAAAATTATTAAAAAGTGTTCGCGCAGGGTTTTCTGATATTGCGCAGGACCTTGCAGCCGCTCAAGAAAAATTTCAAAAATATAAAAACCAATTTGAATCCCTGAAATGTCTAAATTTCGGCGATGACTTTAATTCAAATTTCTTAAGGCCTCCGGTTGTTCATGTGGCTGAACGAACTCGTGGTAGGATGCAAGCCTCTAAAACGTCAACGTTAACGTCAACGTCAACTGATCCAGCTCCCGAGCTAATTAATCTGCAGAGTCCAAATCTCGACACTGTAACAAATCGGAGCTTATCAGATGTGCAGTTATCGGTGGAGTGTGGTGACTTAGTGTCTGGTCTTCCTCAAAAGCAGGTGTCCGCAGCTCCTTCGTTACAGGTGTTATATAGTGACACGTCACGCTCGACATTTTCGTCATTAGTTCCGGATGGTTCGGCAGGTACTGGCGCTATACCTAAAGTACCACGAACAAAACTTTCAAATGAATGTAGGGGCGTATCATCTGTCGTTGTCCCGCCTTCTACGTTGCCAACAAAGAAACTCCAGGTGGTTCAACCCCGTAAAAACATTTTTATCTCACGATTTGCTTCTAACACAACCGTTGAAGACGTCCGTGAGCATATAAACTCCCAGCTGGGTTTAATTGACACGAGCATTTCTATAAGAAAGTTCAAATTTCTTAAAAAAAGATCATATTCTTCTTTTGTTATAAATTTGCCTGTCCATTTAATAATCGGGTGCCAGTCCCGTTGCAGTGGAGGCACAAAATGGCAGTGACTAGTCTCGCCTGCACTAGTTCACTGCCAATGAACTAACGCAGACTAGTTCCGAGGCCTTACCAAAGGCTATAAAATGGTGCCACGGGTGATGCGCATCGTATAGGGGTCCTTCCTACCCCGCTAATATAAAGCCCACAAATATAGCGCATCGTGGGTAGGCTTCTCACTTGTGAGAGCTTCGTGGTGGCTGTGGTTGCCACCCAAAGATACGCGGGTAGAGACCAAAGTGTCTCCGCGTAGAGTTGCGTGTGGAGGAGGCCGCCTCCCCCAACTCGGCTGCCGGTAGCCACATACCGGAAGAGGCTTTAGATGGTGCCTCGATCGCTTACCTGCGAGGAAGTCCTGCTCCGCCTCAGGCTTCCATAGGTACATATATGGTGCAACAGGGCAAAGTTGCAGCCGTGGTCGTTGGTTGCCGATATAAAGGTATTCATAGTGTCTACCTAGAAACCCCGAATGTGGGTGGGCCCACCGTGGACTTAAGCCAATCATGGCAGGCGTCCACGTAAAGCACATGGCAGAAATCTGTCCATTTAATAAATCGTGTCATGGATCAAACTTTTTGGCCTGAAAGTGCCATTGTGAAGGATTATGTTTTTAGGCCTAAGCAAACTAATGGCAATACCGCGATCATGCAAAGTACTGATGCTGCTTCAAAAAACTAATGTATTTCTCCTCTGATATTGTTTATCAAAACGTCAGAGGATTAAACACTAAATTGACTGATACCTTCATAAGAAGTATTAATTTTGAATACAATGTTATAGTACTTTCTGAAACATGGCTGAAGCCTTGTGTTCTTAATTCCGAAATTTTTGGAAATAACTATGTTGTTTATCGGAAAGATCGAAACCGATTACTTACTGATTTAACTAGAGGTGGTGGAGTTATGATTGCAGTAAACTGTAGATATTCCTCACGTGAGATTATTCTTGAGGAGGCATTTGAAATTGAATTATGTTGTGTTAATATCAAGCTTGAATCCGTAAATTTATTCATCTGCTGCTCCTATATTCCACCAAATTCCAGTGTTGAAATCTATAACACTCATTTGCGGTGTATAAAAAATATCTCGGATAATTTACAAAAAACGGAATGCCTTATGGTCTTAGGCGATTTCAATCTACCTAATATAAACTGGGAAAAATGTGTAGAGGATCCATCAATCCTCTTGCCATCAACTGAAGGATTTAATACATGTTATCATCAATTCCTTGATGACTTGTTTTCTGGAGGTCTGTTCCAAATAAATGACGTATGTAATTATAATAAACGTGTCTTGGATCTTGTATTTGTTGACAACAAAGATATATTCGAACTATCACGATTTGAACCTCTTATACCACCGGAGGATAAGCACAACCCTACGTTAAAAGTTAATGTATTATTGTCATCCAAAAAGTACCAACGCAAAATTTTAGGTAGAAACCCTAAGAAATTCAGCTTTAAAAATACAAATTACATAGTTTTGAAAAATAATATGTGTTCACTTGACTGGGATCTCATTTTACGTCTTAATGAATTATCTTCATCATGCTTGGACTTTGCACTGGTTTCATTTTATAATACCTTACTGGAGTCTTTTAATTCCTCCGTGCCTTTACGCAGAGCTCCACCAGATTTAAGCCCTACTTGGTTTACTAAAAAACTGCGTGCTCTAAGGATGGTAAAAACGAAACGATACAAATTGTAGTGTAAAATGCATACTTCTACAAATTTGCTTAAATATTTATCGGCAAGAAAAAAATATCAACGGCTATGTAAGCAGTCATACAAGGAGTATATCTCAAGAATTAAAAACAACTTACTATCCGATCCTAAATCATTTTGGGATTTTATAAATATCAAAAGCAAATGTGCGGCCTTTCCAACTTTCATGAAACACGAAGAAATTGAGTCTAATAATGCAGAAATTATTTGCAATCTCTTTGCGGAATATCTTAAATCAACGTATTCAACTACAAATTATTATTTGGAGAGCTACCCCTATAATGTTGCCTCAGCTTCAGTGGTACAACCTTTAGTTGAAAAGTCCACAGTGCTGAATGCCCTAAAGGATATTAAGTGCTCTTATAATCCAGGCCCTGACAGTGTTCCATCGTGTATTTTGAAATATTGTGCCGATGAACTGATTCTACCCATTACTGCCTTGTTTGATTCGTCTCTACGTTCTGGTTATTTCCCTCTTGCATGGAAGTCTTCGTTTATTATCCCAATACATAAATCTGGAAATAGACAATTTATTAAGAATTATCGTGGCATCGCAAAACAGTGCGCTGCCTAAGCTTTTTGAGAAGATAATTTTTGATCAAATTTCATGTTCAGTTAATGCTTCTATCTCACCAGTTCAGCACGGATTTCGAGCGGGAAAATCAACTACAACAAACCTGTTGGAATTTGTTTCTAGAACAATAAGTAACTTCAACCTAGGTTTACAAACTGATGTCATTTATGTGGACTTTAGTAAGGCATTTGATGTGGTCAACCATAATTTACTTATTTTAAAATTGGAGTTATTCGGATTTCCTCCAATTTTTACTAAATGGATTGCTTCCTATCTTCAAAATCGATCTCTAACCGTACTTTACAAAAATGAAAAGTCATATGATTTTCCTGTTACCTCTGGTGTTCCTCAAGGAAGTCATTTGGGACCATTATTGTTTCTGGTATTTTTAAACGATTTGCCAACAATTTTAAAAAGTGCGAATGTATTAATGTTCGCTGATGATGTAAAGTTATTTCTTTCGCATAAGAATGAGATGGATGCCGTGCTTCTCCAATCTGATTTGGATCAATTAAGTAGATGGTGCAATGTAAATTGCATGAACCTGAATCTAAAGAAATGCTACCAGATGACTTTTTCTAGATCCTGTCCTGTAATCTTCAATTATGCTGTTACAGATAAAAAATTGGACATATTGGAAACTGTTAATGATCTTGGAGTGGTTCTTGATCATAAATTGCGCTTTCATGTGCATATAAACCGCATGTGTAGTAAAGCCAACAGTGTACTAGGATGTATAAAACGTTGGGCGAAAGAATTTAACGATCCTTATATTACTAAACTTTTATTTACCTCACTGGTAAGGCCTACTCTGGAGTATGCTTCGCCCGTCTGGAGCCCATACTATAATTTCTACATCTCAAAAATCGAATCAGTGCAAAAACAGTTTCTTCTTTTCTGCCTGCGATATCTTCGATGGGATCCTGTTCGGAGATTACCTCCTTATGAGTCCAGATTGAAGCTTATTAACTTACCTTCATTAGTTAATCGAAGAAAAATGCTTAACAGTACTTTTATACTGGATTTACTTCAAGGCGCCATGGATAGCCCATATTTGTTAAGCAAAATTCAAATTAACATACCTCGTAGTAATAGTAGAAGGAATGATTTCCTGTATCTTAGTTTTTGTAGGTCATCATATCTAATGTATGAGCCATTTCGTAATGCCTGTATTGACTTTAATTTTGTATATTTAGTTATAAATTTTTCTGATTCTATTAATACGACTAAACATAAAATATTACAATATCTATCTAACTAATTAATACTGTTGTAACTATAAAGCTGTAGATAGGCTTAGTTCCAAATCTTTATTTATTTTAATGAATAAATAAAAATGAATAAATGAATAAATGAATATATATATATATATATATATATATATATATATATATATATATATATATATATATATATATATATATATATATATATATATATATATATATATATATATATATATATATATATATATATATATATATATATATATATATATATATATATATATATATATATATATATATATATATATATATATATATATATATATATATATATATATATATATATATATATATATATATATATATATATATATATATATATATATATATATATATATATATATATATATATATATATATATATATATATATATATATATATATATATATATATATATATATATATATATATATATATATATATATATATATATATATATATATATATATATATATATATATATATATATATATATATATATATATATATATATATATATATATATATATATATATATATATATATATATATATATATATATATATATATATATATATATATATATATATATATATATATATATATATATATATATATATATATATATATATATATATATATATATATATATATATATATATATATATATATATATATATATATATATATATATATATATATATATATATATATATATATATATATATATATATATATATATATATATATATATATATATATATATATATATATATATATATATATATATATATATATATATATATATATATATATATATATATATATATATATATATATATATATATATATATATATATATATATATATATATATATATATATATATATATATATATATATATATATATATATATATATATATATATATATATATATATATATATATATATATATATATATATATATATATATATATATATATATATATATATATATATATATATATATATATATATATATATATATATATATATATATATATATATATATATATATATATATATATATATATATATATATATATATATATATATATATATATATATATATATATATATATATATATATATATATATATATATATATATATATATATATATATATATATATATATATATATATATATATATATATATATATATATATATATATATATATATATATATATATATATATATATATATATATATATATATATATATATATATATATATATATATATATATATATATATAAATTTTTTGCTTTATTTTGTTAAATGTTACGAACATTTACGAATGAGATAAATTTTTACTTTATTTTGTTAAATGTTACGAACACGTTCTCGCGTAAGATGAAACAACTCCAATGCGAATTCAACGACGGCGACAATAGAATGATGACAAATCCATGAGGGCTGAATAGCATCTAGTTAATCGAGGTAACGGTAATTGCAATGTTTAACTAAATACAAGTATCTTCGGTGGTTGGACCATTTTATGATTTTCCTTGCATGTCATAATTCTACGTATTTCTTGAGGCATTGATTTTATAGTATACTTATGATTCCATCTTGAAAGCATTGGAACTAACCTATGACCGACCTATGGTGCAAAATATACTTATATTAATATATTATTAGCTAAACTCCTGTATATTTTTGCTGCTATCAATTAGCGAACAAATATTTCCAATTCGCTACCTTACATTTGGCACGGGACAGTTTCCTTCGGGTCGAATATAATTTGTTGCCGTTGGGGCATTTCCTGCAGTGAATCCTTGTTTTGGGCATTGCTCGCAATTTATTTCAATTAATTTTTTCTATTATTATAATGGTTTCCATTATTTTAAAAACAATGTGGTGAAAATATCAGTGACGTAATATAACCAGCGTTAATATTTAAGTTAGGAAAAGTACTTTTTGCGCACAGTGTAGTTGGCAAAATATTATTATTTAATTCATTATTAATTAATTATTAACAATAATAATTGTGCTTATTTCAAACAAGCGTATTGTTATGAAATTTTTGAAATTTACATTCACGGCAATAATAATTATTTCCATGTTAGGAAAAGTACCTTTTGTGCGTTTACTTTAGTTGGCCAAGAATTACTATTTTAAACAATAATTCATGTTGCATAAAGCAAAATTGAATGCTATTATTATCGTTAGGAACCAACAGTGGCGGATGTGGTATGGCTTTTTTATTGAATAAGGTACTTTTTGGGCAGTTAAGGCAGTTTAAAATTTAACATTCACTCCTCTTTTTGGTCTTAAAGAATAATTTTGATAGCACTAAAGGGAGGTTTGATTATTTCAAATAGAGCTCTGCGATAATTATTATATTAAAATAGAAAACCAATTAATTTATCTCTAATTGTTTTATGTCGTTAACCCTGTTTCTATACGCAAAAAGTGAATAATAAAACATGTACCTTAAAGGCAGGTAACCCTTAATTGGCTGAATTAAATGCCGAGGTGAAACACAGCTCAAGGTATGCCGACGCCGATTTTTATATAATTTTTTACATTTAGATTCTTTGTTATCTTAATTTAGCCTAGTTGCAGGAGTTCACATAAGTGTTAAGAGGATTTCTAAAATAACCCTGTCTGGTTCTCCCAATAAAGTTAAATAAATAAAATAAAGTTAAATAAATAAAATAAAAAAAACAAATTAAGTTAAATATATATGTATCGTTATAGTTAACGTCAATAGGATTTTTATCAGACCGAGATGCTTTACGATTGTTATAGTTCAACTACGTAAGACAAGATATTTGAACTTTAATAAGCAGTTACCTGATATTTCTTACGAAATCATAAATAATTTCCAATCGGAAGAATTTTTACCAATCTTTAATGATTTCTGGCCTAAAATTCTGCAGGGAGAAAGAGAAGCAAAACTAATGAAAGACTATTTTACGCATGTAATATACGCGTGTATATCTTCACAGTCGCTCCTTGTTTTATCCTCGTTCGGAGTTATCACGAATTAGCTAATTCGGGAGTAGACCGGGAATTAAAAATTACATCCATAATAAAACATATTTTCCATCTGGTTTCTCACAAATTACATCAAATTTTTTGGTTAAGCAAATAATACCTTCAAATCTAATTGCATATAAAAAACATGTACACTCGCAATTACACATTTGTCGTAAAAATATACCTGAATTGGAATGTTTTTATGTATATATTTTAACTAAGTTGAAATCTCAAAATAAATGCATAAATGATGTGTCAATGGGGTGTAAGTCCAAAATTTTTCATTGGTAGACTGACGTCATTGTAGGTTAGTTTGAGCGTAAAAATTACGTCATTGGGGCCCGTAGGTGAGTTTCTGAGTTAAAACGTCATCAATTTCCTTTCGTTTCCACTAACAGTACTATGCATTTCTGCGTTAAATCTACATTCAGAGTTGCATTTTTCAGAATTTTCCTATCTAATTATCTCTGATTTTCACACAACAGGTTGCTCCTATTTATACTGGCAGAGTTAAGCCTCAACCATAATGACCGTATGCGAAATTAATGTCAAAAGTTAACGACAATGAAGCTTAATTTTTGTAAAATTATTGAATTGCCCATAATAAACTTAACAAAAATTCCGCCATTGTTGATGTTGCCAATTGCAAAAATAACAAGTTGTTTAAAATGTTACATCGGATATCATCAAAAAAATTTTTATCTGGCAACAAAAAGCTGTTTGTTAATTTTTGTTAAGTTATGTGCGACCAGTTTCGTTGTCACATTAAGGTTCCTTAATGTTGCCGAATTTAACGAAGCTTTTCTTAATTCATTATGGTCACTCAGTATGATTCGCGTGTACTCGCACATCACATAATTTTTTGTTAATTTCGCTGAAGGCAATTATGGTGGAGCCTTTATCGCACTCCATTATCGTTGATGACAGACATAAAGAGATAGGACACTTCGCACTAACACACGTGCATTTGCTCTAAACAATCACAGAATGATACAAATTTAGCTGGAATTAGGTACTTATTTTTAGGAAACAAGTACTGGCGTCAACAGCAATCAAAAGCATGGGCTTTGAGTAGAAGGTGTTTGTATTTTAAGCGTCAATGGATTGTTCAATATGGTTGAGCCTTCTGAGGATTTTGAATAATTTTTTCACAAAATTTGCTTCGTGATTGTTAGAAAATAGTTCAACGATTAACAGGGAGTTAATTGTGTGGAAATAGGATATTGTTTTTGATCTCTCAAGCTTCCAACATACAATATTCTATACTGAGTTGAGGGATTTACTGCTTTATGAGACCCCGTTGCAATCGTTGCAGAAATCACACCACTTTTGTTTATGCGCGGTGAAACATGTTGTTGCTTTTTTATGAAAACTGATTGAAAACCAACAATAAAAACAATATACCACAAATTCACGCATAGTGTTCGTGATGTAAACAATGCATAAAAAATAGAGGTAAAATCACCCTTTCCCGTGGTGAATTGGGAGTGTCCTATCTCTTTATCTATGGTTGATGGCCTAGTGAGTCCTGGAACCTTCCCTCGACGATAAATCATTTTACCAAACAAGAGAATTTCATTGAATAATTTGTCCTTAACAACCAATGCCAGAATTCCGAGTGTTACATCAGTGTTACACCATCAGTGTATTCTGTTTGACAATAGATTATGTGTCAGCAGAGCGAGTTATCGAACATTCGGTGTATTTCATTTGACGATAGATGGCGTAACTGTTTCAAGCACAGTGATTTTTATGCTGTTTGTGTAAATTACAGTGCTGGATAGTAATATTGTTACGGATTTTAGTGCTTTAATGTGAAATTCGTCACACTACCCTCCACTTAAGTCTGATCGTCCCGATCAGACATCAAATTCCTCGATCCATATGGGGCTAATCTCCCTAGATGGATGACTTTTATTTTGCCTTGCCTCGTTGTATGATATTGTATTCGATATACAACATCGTTTAGCCATTTTAAAATTTCATAAGTCCCTTCTCACGATGTCTGCGGATGTTTTTCCGTTGCGGGTTTCCAATGCACATAGGCGTCGAGATAAAGCATCAGCGTTTCCATGTTGTGCGCCTTTCCGATGCTGTATTTCACAGTCGTGGTTCTGCAAACTCTCAATCCAACGCGCTATCTGCCCTTAAGGATTCTTGAACTGGAGCAACCATCTGAGCGTTGCATGATCTGTCCTTAAGAAAAAATGCTGGCCATACAGGTACTTGTGGAAATGTTTCACACATTCGACCACTGCCAAAAGTGCCCGCCTTGTAACGCAGTAGTTCCTTTCTGGCTTCCCAATAACTCTGCTATAATACCTTTTCTTGACCGTCGATGCTCTGGGAAAGCACACCTCCTCTTCTATGTGCAATAGCATTCATGTCCAAAATAAATCTTTTGCCAGGAAGAGGATAAGCTAACGTTGGAGCCGTACAGAACGATTCCTTTAATTTCTGGAAGCCATCCTCTTCCTTCTTTCTCCACACAAATTTGTAATTTTTCTTAGTGAAATTGTGCAAACCCTTCGCAATGTTTCTCAAATCCGGGCACAAATCGTCTGTAGTAGGTACATAGTCCAAGGAAGCTCCCCACTTCATGAAGATTGATGGGTCGAGGCAAATCTCTTATTGATTTTATTTTGTCCTCCTCAGTGTGAATTCCTTTTGTAGTGATTCTATGGCCCAAATACGTCACTTCTTTCTTGAACAGATTGCATTTCTTCGGATTCAGCCGCAATGAAGCCGAAGCAATTCTTTGGAATATTTCCTCCAGGTTTTTGAGATGGTCCTCGAAGCTTTTTCCCGTTACAATAATGTCATCGAGATACACCAGACACGTTTTCAATGAAGCCCTTTTAGCACGTGTTCCATCAAACACTCAAATGTGGCTGGAGCGTTGCATAATCCAAAAGGCATCACAGAGAATTGCCACAATCCATCTCCGACGCTAAAAGCAGTTTTCTCACGATAGGCTTTTTCTATTTCCACTTGTCGGTAGCCGCTCTGCAAGTCGAGCGTAGAAAACCATTTGGCACCGGATAATGTGTCCAAGGTGTCGTCTATCCGCGGCAATGGGTAGCTGTCCTTCTTGGTGATATCGTACAACTTCCGATAGTCAACACAAAACCTGGTGCTTCCATCTTTCTTCTTGACCAGCGCTACCGGCGAGCTCCATGGGCTTGTTGACGGCTGAGTAACTCCGCCGCGTCTCATTTCATCTATTATCTAATCCGCTTCTCCGACCGGATCCGGGTTCATCCGACCATCATATTTACAGGAATTTCTGCCGCCTCTACTACACACAGCGAGATCGACCCGCAGTCTCCCTCCACACATGCCCATAGAACTGCCTCGGGCTTTGGTGGAATCTGCTGATGATGACCTACTCTCACATTCCTGATTTGAGGTCTTTCATACCCAGTGGATAATGGTATCTCCATATTTAGGGTCATCAACATACTTTCTCCCAGATTTAGGGTAACATCATGGGCCAGCATAAAGTCCACACTGATTGTTACGTCGTCCATTATTCCAGCCACCAAGAAGGTGTGACCCACCTTTAGCGTTCCTATTTGAACCTCACACAACAACCGGAGATTCCAGCTTCCTCTCCTATAGCTGTTCGCAATTTGCAACCAACCAGCGGCTTAATGTTATTTCCTGCCAGGTCTGGTCTAATGATCAAATTAGTTGCGCCTGTATCCAACGCCAAGACCAACGATTGTCCGCTTACAGTCCCTTTTACTGTTAAATTGTTGTTTTTACAATGTAATTGTGAGACTGAGACTGTGTGGCATTCATATGTGGGAACCAGTTCACGCCCATTTGAGCTGGTTCATTTTAGTTTAACGACAGGTGTTTTTCGGAAGCGCCACTTCCATTCTCCGCGCTTCTCTTCCTTTGGTTATCGGTCTTCTTACCAGGCGTGTTACAATTTCGTGCAAAATGTCCGGCTTTACCGCAGTTGTAACATTTTGCTTCAGCGTCTTTGCGAGCGCTTGGCATCATTCGAGCAATAGTTTGGATAAGTTCTCTTTTAAATTCCTCCAGCGCTTCCTTTGGCTCCACTTCAAGCCGATGGACCTTATGTGCTGGTCTGCATAAAAGGTTCGCTGTTTCTTGCGTCACAGCAAAAGACACTGTTTCGGCGAACTTCTTCTTTGGCGTGGAATAGACTGCTCGTTTGGTATCCGCATCTCGTATTCCATTGATGAACGCTTGGGTTTTAAGTAACCCTATTACTTCTCCTGGTGCATCTACGTTGGCTAAATCTACGAGCCGCTCTATGTCTGACGCAAATTCTTGCAACGACTCATTGACTTTCTGATGACGATTCATTGATTCCATCTGGAACATTTGTTTTCTATGGTCGCTACCATAACGCCGTTCAATCGCCGCCATTAATGCAACATTATCTCCGCGCTCGATTTGAGGAACGGCTTGTAGCAGTTCAGCAGCGGCGCCCTTCAATGACACAACCAGGGCTGCTACTTTGTGTGTCCAGTGATTAGTCTGCGCTTTCGTCTCGAACTGCAATTTAAAAACGTTAAACGGTACAGTTCCATCAAACGTCGGAGCATTCAGTTTTGGCGTACTGATCGTAGCGACTGGTTCACTGAACTGCATTTCTCGTATACGATGGAGCAACCGCTCCATTTCTGACTGTATTTGGTGGATTTCGTTCTCTACTTTATCCTGCCTTGCCTCCAATTGCGTAGAATTTCCTTCAATTCGTGCTAGTTGGTTTTGGAGCTCTGAAGTCTACATGTCTACAAACCAATATTGATAAGGAATGACGGAAATTCGTTCCACAACACCACACTCTGAAGTGTGTTGTATGAGCTCTTGCTCCACGCGTAATAAAATATCAGCTTTGAACTGAACTCTAGCGCAAAAGGCTGCTTCTATTTATACTCGCAGAGTTATCGCATTGCATTATCGTTAATCACATAGTGAATTCTGGAACATTCCCTCGACGATAAATCATTTCACCAGACTGAGGAGAGTTCCATTGAATAATTTGTCCATGACAACTCATGCCAGCATTCCGAGAACCAGAACCTTCGGTGTATTCTGTTTGACGATAGATGACGTGTCAGCAGAGCGATTTATCGAACATTCGGTGTATTTCTTTTGTCGATAGATGGCGAAACTTATTCAACCATAGTGCTTTTTACGCTGTTTGTATAAATTACAGTGCTGGCTAGTAATATTGCTACGGATTTTAGGGCTTTAGTGTAAAATTCGTCACAATACAATATTTGGTACTGTGTTGAGGGACGTACTGTAAGACGCCGTTACAATCGTTAAAGAAATCACACCACTTTTGTTTATGCGCGGTGAAACATATTGTTTTTTTCTAGAAACTAGATGAAAGCAAACAATAACAAGAATATGACACAAGTGCACATCTAATGTACGTGATGTAAACAATGCATAAAAAATAGACGTCAAAACACGTTTTCGCGTGTTGAATTGGAAGTGTCCTATCCCTTTATCTCTGATGTTAACGTTCTCTAACAAATATCTATCAAATTTTTAATTGCAATCAAATTTCTCTTAAATTTTTTTCTGGATTAGTGTAGCGCCGCAGGTTCATTTCCTTGAAAAAGTGTACAAACAACTAAGAACTTAAGTTATAAATTTGAAACTGGCTTTTCTTAATAAACAAATCACTGATCTGCATGAAAAAAATTTTGTATGAAGGCTAAAATAATGTAGTTTATTATTTTAAGTACTAATACATGCACTAATTGCACATTTTGTTTAAAAAAATTTAAGGAAAAATAGTAGTAACATGTTAAAATTTAGTTTATTTTAAAAACTATTAATATTTCGGTAAAATGTCTTTTAACATGAATTATTGATATTTAGACGATCTTTGGGCTTAACTAACCATCTGACATGCCTCACGGATGTTGTTCTCCTTCATGTTGTCGTTAAAGCTATTGATGCTGATACCGAAAACAAAAACTATTTTCGTCGGCAACGCTTGTGGGCGTGGCTACAGCGTCTTAAAGTTTGAAATATAATCGTCGATTTCGCCTTCCCTTCAATACATAACGGCTTGATATTGGTACCGTTGGAAGGCTCATTAAAAGGCAATTTTTTTATGTAAAATGACATTTTCTCCAAATATACATAGTTTTTGAAAAAAATACCATTTTGTGTTTTACTACCTTTTTTAGAATTCTAAACCTTTTTACACTTTTTATTTTGAATTCGAAAAAAAGGTAGTGAAACACAAAATGATCTTTGTAACGCATCTATTCGGAATGGCTGCTTAGGAGTTATCAATAACTATTTTTGAAATTTCGAAGAGCTCCATCCCCGGGCCTTAAAAATAGCGTAAATTTATTATGGTTAAGAAGGAAGCATCAAACCGACAAAAAACGAGAAACAAATTGGAGCTAGACGATTATGTAATATAAGCCACAATGTCCAATGTTCGCTGTAAAAATTAAATTGAAAACCAAAATCTTAAAACTGGTTCTCAAGTGCTGGCTCAAATATTTTAAAACGATTTGCAACAGGAATATGTACCTATGTATGATATTACCATGCAAATAATTTTAAAGCTGTGTTATATTTTCTATTGGCAACGCCAAATAAATTTGACATTCAAAAAACGCCTGGTAATTCCAAAAGTTGGACGGTGATTTATCCGATTATAAATTTAATTTTTGACGGAGTAATTTTTATTTGCAGTTCTAGTTGTGCTAATTTATGAACCGTTTGTTTCCAGAATTCTTGAAAATTATATTACGAATCTAAAATGCACAGTGAAGACCCAAAGCCTGACGAGAAAAATATTAAAACTACTCTAACTGAGGAGAAAAATAAAAGTAAAAAGGATCTTGGAAAGGATGAAAATTCAAAGGATCAAGAACTTTCTGATGAAGATCAACAATTACAAGAGGAATTAGAAATGTTAGTGCAGCGTTTACAGGAGTCAGACCAGGCATTGTATATGCCTGCGTTGGAAATGATGGCAAAATTGATCCGTGCTTCAACCACATCCATGACTTCCGTACCGAAGCCTTTAAAGTTTATGAGACCCCACTATGAATCCATGAAAACTTTATATAAGCAAATGCCTGATCAACAATCACGCCAACTTTGTGCTAATATTATATCCGTGCTGGCAATGACCATGGGTACGGCCAAAGATTGCCTAGCGTACCGCTTTCTCTGCGATCGAACGCAGCCCATTGGTGAATGGGGTCACGAGTATGTGCGTCATTTGTCAGGTGAGATAGCGGCTCACTATTTAGAAACTACCGGTGAGTTTCAGGCACAGCTTATCGAGTTAGTTAAACAAATAATTCCATATAATATGGAGCATAACGCCGAGGCTGATGCTTGCGATCTATTAATCGAAATCGATCATTTGCATCTACTGCAAGATTACGTCGACGAATCGGCTTACCCCCGTGTTTGTTTGTATCTACAGTCATGTTATCCTTATGTGCCTGATCCAGACAATACTATAATACTCGAGACTGCTTTGGATTTATCCCGGAAATTCAATCAATATACGCAGGCAATGCGTCTTGCTTTAATGCTAAACGACATGGAGAAAATTACTGACATTTTCAAAGAACAAAAGGATCCTGCAGTGCAGAAGCAGTTGGCATTTATATTGGCTCGGCAGCAAGTGTGCTTAGAATTAGATGAATCTGTGCCCGATTATGATGACCTGATGGAAATTATGTCAAATGCAAACTTGAATAAGCATTTTTTAAATTTAGCGCGTGAACTGGATATAATGGAACCAAAAACTCCGGAAGATATATATAAATCACATTTGGATAATTCTAGAGCACGCTTTGCATCCATACAGGTAGGAAATAAAGAATGTTATTCGGTGGCCGAGGCTTATTGTATTTTTCTCAGGTGGATTCAGCTAAACAGAATTTAGCGTCCAGCTTTGTAAATGGATTTGTTAACGCTGGCTTCGGTGTTGATAAGTTACTGTCAGAGGATGGCAACAAATGGTTATATAAGAACAAGGATCACGGCATGCTTAGCGCCACTGCTTCCCTTGGATTAATTTTGCTTTGGGATGTAGATGGCGGGCTTACCATGATCGACAAATATCTTTATTCTACGGAAGATCATATCAAATCAGGCGCTTTATTGGCATGTGGAATTGTTAACTGTGGAATACGCAATGAAGTTGATCCGGCACATGCGCTTCTATCCGATTATATTGATAATCAGAATATATCTATGCGTATAGGTGCCATTCTTGGATTAGGTATAGCATATGCCGGCTCTAATCGATGCATTGTTATCGATACGCTTAAAACTGTGTTTGCTCCTTCTGGGAAAAGTGCTCCCAATATTGAGGTAATAGGAGTTACTGCATTGTCTATGGGATTAATTAGTGTAGGCTCCTGTAACGCTGAAATCACAGAGTTATTGCTCAACACAATTATGGGCTTGTCCAAATCAGACCTAAAGGATACATATACACGTTTTTTAATGCTGGGGTTGGGTTTGCTGTATTTGGGCCGTCAAAAAGCTACGGAGGCAGTCATGAGTACACTTGAAGTACTAGATGAACCCTATCGTTCAATGGCTTCTACGATGGTTGATATATGCGCTTACGCTGGCACCGGTAATGTGCTTAAAATCCAGCAACTACTGCATATATGCTCAGATCATTATGAAACGTCAAATGGTGACAATGGCGACACAGATAAAAACAAAAAGGATAAAAATAAGGATAAAGATAAGGTATTTTCAAAATAAACTTTCTCAATATCTAAGTACCCAATTACATATATTTTATTTCAGGAAAGGAATGAAAAGGGGAAAGAAAAAGAAAAGGATCTATCAGTAACGCAATCTATTGCTGTTTTGGGAATTGCGTTGATAGCTATGGGTGAGGATATTGGTGCTGAAATGGCTTATCGATCATTTGGGAATCTTTTGCGGTACTGCGAGCCATGCATTCGTCGATCGGTCCCTTTAGCTTTGGGTCTGATCTCTGCTTCGAATCCAAAACTAAATATTTTAGATACTTTAAGTAAATTTTCGCATGACAGTGATGCTGAAGTTGCACATAACGCGATTTTCGCTATGGGTCTGGTGGGTGCGGGCACCAACAATGCTCGTTTAGCGTCGATGCTGCGCCAATTGGCACAGTACCATTCGAAAGACCCAAGTAACTTGTTCATGGTTCGTATTGCCCAGAGTTTAACGCACCTGGGTAAAGGAACTCTTACTTTATGCCCATATCACAGCGACCGTCAACTTATGAATCCGATGGCAGTGGCTGGTCTTATGGCTACTTTAGTTTCATTACTGGACGTAAAAAATTTGATTTTGGGACGTTCACATTATTTGCTTTACACGTTAGTGCCTGCCATGCAAGCACGCATGTTAGTCACTTTCGACCATGAATTAAATCAATTACAAGTACCCGTTCGTGTTGGAATGGCTATTGATGTTGTCGGTCAAGCAGGCAAACCGAAAACAATTACCGGCTTCCAAACCCATACTACTCCAGTACTGCTTGCTATGGGAGAAAGAGCTGAACTTGCGACTGACGAATATATCTCATTAACGCCAGTAATGGAGGGCTTTGTTATCCTCAAGAAAAATCCTAATTACGTAAAATAGACAACCAAATTGTCAAAGTAAACACGTCTCAAGATACGTACGTTTCTTTTTTTTTTTCTAATAATGCCATCTTTAATAAATTACTCTAACGAAAACGTAATCAAATTATTGCGTCCTAGTTTAAAAAAAGGAACAAACTAGCCGCTACACAAAGTCGCTGTTTTTTTACGTTTGTTGTCATTGTTGTAAACAAAAACAACAAATCTTTTGTCGCTCGCTTAATTTCCTAGAAAAAGGTCCTTGAAGTTGAAAATCCTTTAAGCTGTATCTCTTAAACTGAACATATTAACTGTATAATATAGCACACAAATGGTAGATAATAATATCTTTCATTTGTGTAATTAAACATTTTCGCGAAGGTGTATTTTTCAAGAAAATTAAACATTTCCATTTTTAGTTCTTTTTTCCCGCGATAATATTTTTCTTTCTAAAATGTACAATTAACCCCCATAAAAATTTCAATATTTGGAAATAAATGCTTCCTAGTTTTCTGCGTATATATTTTCATCAAAATGAATGCAGTAATTGCGGAGAAAACGCATTTTAAAGCTCAAAACTACTTATGTATAAGTCCTTTGCAGAACACAACACTGACCTTGATCTTGTGTATTCATACGGCAACACCGCACCGTACACGATGTCACTTAACAACTGTAAATGTCGAGTGGTTTACACTGCGGATATGAAAATGTATGCATTCAATAAAATTTATGTATATATTCTTTAATAACTATCGATGGTTGTATACTTAAAAATTATTTATGATATTTGTTTCCACTGATTTTTCGAAAAGGCAATAAACTTGAGTCAGCATAAATCTGTCCATAATAAATTTTGTTTTCATAAAAGTATCCATATGTGGCAAAGTGTCTATACCAATAGCACGTAAAATACTAAGGCAAATATAATATTGTTTCCATAAAAAGTTTTCTTATATGGCGGCCTTTGGCCGCGGCAAATATCAAAACCCTCAGTACGTAAAATACTAAGGCAGATATATTATTTTTATAAAAAATGTTCATATATGGCGGCCTTCGGCCACGGCAAGGATCAAACCCCTCAGCACGTAAGATAGTAAGGCAAATATAATATTTTTTGCATAAAAAGCCGCGGAAAGAATCAAAGCCATCAGCACGTAAAATACCAAGGGAAATATAATATTGTTTGCATAAAAAGTGTTCATATAAGACGGCCTTTGTCCGCGGCAATGATCACAATCCTCAGCACGTAAAATACTGAGGCAAATATAATATTTTTTGCATAAAAAGTGTAAAAATCAATGTTCAAAACTTTTATGAATTTTTAAGAGTTATTCAATGACTTATTTTAAAAGTATCTCGATAAAAGTTATTCGACGACTTTTATTTTAAAAGTTGTTCGATGAGAGTTATTCTATGACTTTTATTTTAAAAGCTTTTCGATAAAAGTTATTCGATGACTTTTATTTTAAAAGTTTTTCGATGAGAGTTATTCAATGACTTTTATTTTAAAAGTTTTTTAATAAGAGTTATTTAAAACTTTTTCGTAATAAAAGTCTTTTGTTGATGAGGTTGATGGTAGTCAATACGAACTAAGATTGAGCCACGATGTGATGAAAAGAAGTTGCATAAAGAGATACAAATATATAGAAAATATTAAGAGACAGATTTTTGACATAGTGGGAAGTGGGCGGGGGCCACTCAATACCGCCAAAGGGTCGTTTTTACGAAAAAATGACTGCGCCAACCGGTAAAAAATGTCGCGAAACGGTTATAAAACAAGGTGGGCTGGGGGAGTGGCCGCCCCAAAAGGGCGTAATGAACGGTACTTGACAAAAAACTACTTTGCGCTATTCGATAGCAAATATCATGAAACGGATTTAGACCATGGAGGTACGGGGCGTGTACCCCCAAAAGGTGGCGGAAGGGACGTTTTTGACAAAAAACTACTTTACGCCAATCGATACCAAACATCGTGAAATGGACTTTGGAGACGGTATAAGGTGGTCCTGGGTGCACACAAGGGACGGAAGGGGTTTTTCAAGACTCAAGTATTAAGTATTTTTGTAATGAATTTTCAAAAGACCGTTCGTTCTTTCTGACCTTCTTTTCTCTCTTTCAGTATGTCTATCTTTTTTCTGTTATTTCTATGGATGCGTATGTTCATTTATATGGCATGAAGTCTATTATGTATATGTGCCGATTTGTTCATTGAAAATTGGAAGTATGGTTTTCGGAAGAATGCTTACGACAGTGCCAACGATCTTTAATTACCTTTGTTGTATGAAATTGAAGTTTGCCCGTCGATCAGATGAAAGGCTTTAATTTTCACCATGAACACTTCATGTTTATACGAGCTAAGTGCGGGCATTTAATACCCTCTGTATGTATTGGCACCTTTTGGAAATGCAACAAAATTTTTAAATTGGTTCAGAAAAAAATTTTCGCTGCTACAGACAACTGGTTGACCTGTTGCAAAACTACTTCAAATGCGAGGTAATACCACCGAAGTAAAAAATCGCCCGTTACGCCCTTTTGGGGTGGCCGCTTCCCCTCCCACCTGGTTTTATATCGGTTTCGCAACATTTTCTACCGATTGGCGCAAAGCCAATTCGTAAAAAACCCCTTTGGTGGTATTGAGTGGCCCCCGCCCACTTCCCACTATGTCAAAAATCTGTCTCTAATATTTTCTATATATTTGCATCTGTTTATGCAACTAAGGTCCATTCTTTTCATCACATCGTGGCTCAATCTTAGTTCGTATTGACTACCATCAACCTCATCAACAAAAGACTTTTATTACGAAGAAGTCTTAAATAACTCATTAAAAAACTTTTAAAATAAAAGTAAGTAAACTTTTAATTTTTATTTGTAAAAGTTAAAGGTAAACTCATACTTTTATAAATAAAAGTAAAAGTTAAAGATAAACTTCTACTTTTATAAATAAAAGTAAACTTTTACTTAAGTTTTGAAAATAAGAGTTATTTTCGAGTGCTGATAAAAATACATTATTATTATTTATAACGTTGTACATTTTTAAAAAATTTGGTGAAAAAATTACGTGCAGAAAGCTAAGGTACTGTTTTGAAATATGAACTGAATTAAGTATGGTTCATGAATATTCATTTCATGAAAATTAATGAATAGAAAAAATTAAAGTACTAAAAATAAAACGAAATTTTTCGGGAAATGTTTAAGCTTTTGGGTAAAACTGAAAGGTGAAGATTAAAAAGGCATTAAAAATGTTTATAAAGATGTATATTTTATAATATTCTGTTGTATGGTTCATAATATTAATTTTTTTTGAAAATTAAAACGATCATAATTCTTAAACTAAAGGTGAACGACGAACAATTTTTTGTTATTTAGTGTTAATTGGATGACATTAAACCCACGAAGTCGTATAAAAATTATTCGAAAATTTGTGCGGAGTTAAACCAAAGTAAATTCAAAAATAAAAAATTCTTAGTATTGAATTTAGTTTGAGATTCATCTGACTGGGACATTGAAGTTTCGCTCAACTTAGCGGTATAGTCGCAGCTGTGATTTGAACTCTGATTGATCCAGTTCTTGTGTTTCGAGCTCTCTTTCTTGCTTTTTCAGCAGTTCGAAAATTGCAGCAAGTTGTTTCTTCTCAATTCTATCTGAAAGAAAAACCACTCAGTTACTGAATAATCAATGCCAAATAATATCACCTGTGTTCCGTTTCTAATTGTTGACCGCAAAGTTTATTTTCTAATATTTTTAAATGAGCAGTCTTCAGTCTGCTAATCAAACCATTGCCAGACATTCCTAATTCATCCTCACTCAAATTGCTTTGTCCATTTGCTCCATCTACCCGAAAATTTCGCTGATCATATTGACCCGAATCAGTTCCATTGGCTTCATTTATTTTCTGAAACATCCTACACGATTCCACTTCTATGATCGCGCTATTTATGGTATACTGTAAGAATTTATCATTACCAGTTTAATATTTTAATATAATATCGCCGTACGGAATTATAATTCTTCAAGAGATTGACACAACAAAAGGCAATTATCACAGCCAAGAATAGTGTTGCTATACCGATTCCATAAATGTTGAATATTCCGGCCGTAAATGTTCGTCCATAATCGCACATATCAGATATCAGAGATAACGAGATAGGAAACTTCTCTAACTACAACTCTGATTTAAGGTAGTGTTCGTGAGTTTAAGACCCTGACTCATGATTTCTTCCTTGGAAATTTTATGTTTAAGACCCTGACTAATGATTTTTTCTTAGAAATTCAAGCATAAGACCCGGCCATTACACCTTTTTCAGACCCAGAATGACAATCCATTTTATAAGTTCACCAGCTATGTTTTGATATGCCAACGTAGTTATTGGTTTATAGAATTCAATTATTTTTCATGTACACTTTTTTAATTTAAGATGCCTAGACAACATGTGCATGATTTATTTGATAACTAAAATATTTGTATAAATTGTTATAACTAATATTTGTATAAAATAACTAATTATTGTAATAACTAATTATGGTAACTAATTATTTATATAAAATATTCATATAAAACATATAAATGTATTTATTTCATATGCATAAAAACATAAATGAAACTCAATTTTATGAAATATTTTAATGTATAACAAATTCGATTGACTTCGTTAATAGAATACTCAAATCATGTAAGGCAATTTTTGGACCCCAGAATCTAAAAATAACCTAAAAATAAAATTAAATAGAATAATTTATTTGAAGAAATTCTTCACATTGATTTATTAAGGCCTCTGCAACCATTACTTTGAAGCCAAGTATTAGCCGCACTAGTGCATTTAAAATATAAAAGATTTGACTTGAGTATATTAATACACAAATATGACTATTTTTAGTTTCAAATAAAATTGTATAATTATTAATAAGTTCCTTTCTTCGTCCTAATTCATTTAATATAACTTTTGAGCGTCTGGTGCTGACATTAATAACCACACCTACACGGAATTATTTATTTATTATCATCAAGAGAAACTCTTGAAAAATCAAATGTGTAAAACATTTTGGCATTGGCATATCCTAATTATTTCTTCACCTCTCCCATAAATTCGATGATTTTAGTGTTGCCATCATTTGCGGCGCTTACTACTTAATGGCCCATTTTGGGTATTTGCATTAAAACAGTGTTGCCAGTATTCCGTAATAAGCATTATATTCACGTTTTTTGTTAATTATTAAAAATATTAATAAAATAATATATTAGTATTGCTGGCTATGTATCGAAGAACAATAAAATTTACCAAATTTCATAATTTTTGGTACTGCATACAAAAATTTGAACCCATTTTGGATTGAAATTTCAAACGCTTCGATAATTTCTTTGCTATATTAACATGTTTTAAGCTAACCCATGTATTTTCAGATTAGATTATTTCAATTGGGACATTAAGGATGCTCATAAAATGTTTGCATTTACTTAAGTGCATTTTGTCCATTTCATTCTGTTTTAGTTCTATTTATGAATTTATTTTGCACCGCTGTGAAAATTTCGCCAATGATTTTTTCACCACACCATAAAATTTAAATAATTTTACTATGGTTTTTTTGTAAAATTAATTAAATACTAATTAGAGTAATTAGAGTAAGACGAAAAAATTATTGTCCTTCTCGTCATTCTTGTGAATATTACTTGGCGGTCGGTTCGATTGCGGTTTAAAAGTTATAGTCAACAGCATTCTTATAACTTCAGTTTGTATATCCTTGGAACCGATTAAGATGCCAGTATAATATCGCCACCTATTTAGGTAATAACATTGTTTGCTCTACTGCAATATTTACGCAGATAAATATTTTTTTCGAATTATATTCGGTCAAAATATAATTGATCTACGGTTTAAAACAAAGAAAGCATGTCGTTTTCAATTCAGAACTGAAAATAGGAATATATTCATACTTTATTTGGAAATAAATACTAAATATACAAATCATGCTTAAATTAAAATTATTGTGTTTCAATTAAGTTAAGGGTTTTAAGGTTATTCAGATCCCATTAAACTAACAATTATTAATTTTTGTAGTTATTTGTCTATTTTTAATAATTTGTAACCAGTATTTCTAAATATATATTTATTTGGTTTCTGGTATGCTTGTTTTCAGTTTCCTTTAGTGTTCAAGATATCACCCACATGAAACGGTAACGCGCCAATGTGCATACCTCTTGGGTGGCGTGGAAGTGCACACAGCCCTCTGATGGAAATTTTATGTTTTCATTTGTTTACTATAGGAAATAAAGGAATAATTTGTATTGTATTTACGTAAAATAAAAAATAAAAACACTGTTTTTATTAAAATATTAACTAATATAATTATAATAAATTAACAATTTAACTATCAAGAATTACAAATTTCAAAGATATAAACATTTTCAAAACGATCAAGTTTTGCAAATATAAACCAATACTTCAGTAAAAATTGCCATAATTTTAGTACGAAGATACCACACATACTTTCGTCGATCGAACAAATTATAAGAGATTCTTTCTACATGGTTTCAAACAACTTCCAAAGGATTTTCTCTCAGCGAAATTACCATCAATTAAATTAGATTTTATCGATCGTATAGTCGGTAATCAGCCTGATCAACAGATGGAAAGTGTTGCATTTTGGTATAAACGCATGTTACAGTTTCATCGTTTCTGGTCAGTTGATGATTCACAAATTCATACTGAATATTCCTCACTGCGTTCCATAGTGATGGCCAATTACGAGGAGATTGTTAAGATGCCAATTAATGAGCCGTCAAAGGGTAAGAAGAAATCACAAATACAGGAATACGTTGAATATTACGACGGGGCAGGTGTTCAACCCATCGCTTTTAATACTAGTGATATAGTCACGACCATACGAAATCTTCGGGCTCGTGGTATGGAATTCCTTACAATACCAGAAGCTTATAAAATTCTAGAGGAAAGTTTGGCTCATTCGCGCATTAAAATTAATGAAAATCTGAAAATCATGAAAGAATTTAATATATTAATCGATTACGATGAAGAGTGAAATATTTAGTAGAATTACCGTAAACTTTAAAAAGTTTGGAGCCTGATTTTACTTTGATGACTGAGTTATAGTGAATTGAATAATTTGTTAGGCGCGCCTGTTTCAATTTCCTTTTCGAATTAAGTGGCGAGTCTTTCATTTGATTATTTCTATTCTATATGTAATTTTTTGTCTTCCAGCGCTCCCAAAAATGTTTCTCTGCTGTTTTCGTGAATTTCTTTTTGCAGCTATTTACTTTCGGTGCTTTTTACTAAACCCATTTTTGGTTCAATATTCTCAGCATCAACTGGTTTTTTGCGCGTTTTCTAAAACTTCGCAACGGATCGATTCCTACATGTACGGTCTCAAAAATATCCGCGCTCAGTATTTGATTTTGCTGTTTGCCATCACCGAAGGACGAGTTACCGCCATTATTCATGGCAATATTGAGTTCATCCGGAGTAATGTCAACACCGTCCTCAACTCTTTCCTGTTGTTCCTTCCTACGGGATTCCACAATATTCATCAGGTCTTTATTCTATTTTGGGATTTGTGGTGTCATGAAAACAAGACACCAGTGGTGTTGGCCAGCTCAAAGTGGTGTTGGCCAGCCCATTCGAATTATAGCTGAAGCCCATGTTCTGTTCCACTTTTACATTTTAATATTTTCTTTCACTTAAACTTATTGAATTTAAATTCTTTTTCGTGACTCTTTTTCTTATTATTTTCACTACAGAGCACAAAGTGTGCTTTCAGATCGAGCCGTCGAAGCGAACTGTTGTTTACATATTTTCATGAAATGACATACGGACATTTAATTTGGTGAATTACGCACACATTTACATAACCCCTGTACGTGAGTTTCGGTCGTGTAAAATTTTGTCATTTTTTTGACACATTTTTTTTTCGGGAAAAGAGTTTCCTATCTCGTTGTCTCTGTCAGATATGAAGAGATAAGACACCACACCAGAGATAAAGAGATAGGAAACTTCTGAAATGCAACTCTGGTTTCGGTTTTTCTAAAGTAGGTTAGCAGAGATAATGAGATATGCCGCACTCACACAAGGACATTTGTCTCGGGACACGTCAAATTTGTTGTTGCTTCACCAGAAAAATGAAGAAATGAACTGTGGACTATGAATAAATGAATTTGTCCCTTGTGCGACACTTGTGTCCCTTGATATTTACTGGGGACACCAAATAACGGGTTGTCGTATCGATAAAACAGAATATTACGACTGTAACCAGGCATGCATTTGTATTGTATTTACATAAGAGCATTTTGAATTTGCGGATGGTTTGTTCGATCGAGGTTTTTGCTAGGACTACATAACGTAAATTATATTATTTTTGCTGCATTTTTTTGACAAAATCTTATTTTATATATTAGAACCATGCATTCACCTATATTGTTTCACAAATATCTACGCCTTGTGCAATAGAATACTATGTTTACAAATATTTGCACTTTAAGTACACATTTTTAGGAAAGGAATCCAACAGTCTTCCAACAGGAATCCAACAGTCCATTCTAAGCCAACCCTAACATTAAACAATATAAAACTAAAAATTACAAAATAGTTAATTAAAAATAAATAAAGATCTAATAATTTTAAATATTAACAAAAATTTAAAAACAACTATGAATGTTGTCGAAAACTTGGTTTGGTATTCCAAGCTTTAGTAGGATTCTCCGGTAACCAAATATCGCAAAGTTACGGCTAGCTGATCATCCGGTGGCACAGCTTTTCGCATATGCGTTTCAGCCTTCTGCAAATCGGTTTGGATAAAATTTAGTAATTTAGCAAACTTCTCTGACATTCGCAAATAATTCCGGTGCGAATATTTATTGCACACTTGGACTCTATGAGAACTTCGAGGGCTCCATTTGAGTTTTCTCCTTTCACCAGTTTCTGATCCATCAGCTTCTCCGCCGAGCTCTACTAAACTCCTCCAATTGTTCCACAATATTTAAAATTGATTTTATTATGTTTGCATCTTCATCCTGAATGATGTATAATGCATTCACAAAATCGATCGCCATAAAAATTAACGCAACTTTAATTTGTTCAATATATTCCATAGTCAACTTAGCGCGCACCACAAAATGAAATAAAATCAAATAATGCTCGAAAGTAGTCAAAACGCTACCATTTAGCAAAAAAGTATTAAAAGGTAGCAAAATGTACTAATAAGTCTAATTAAAAAATCATGCATGGGGATACAACCTACATTCCAATTTGTCCCCTGTGTGAGTGGTATCGGGAACAAATAAATGAATAGTTTCATGTCTCGCGACAAACGTCCCCTGTGTGAGTGCGGCCATGGAAACTCTTTACCCACAAAAAAATGTGGCAAAAAAACCAAAATTTTACACGACCGAAATTCACGTATAGGGGTTATGAATACGCATGCGTAGTTCACCGAACTAATGTCACGTATGACATTTCATGAAAATATTATGTAAACAATTTATTGTGCTAAAATTTTTTAATTATCTTGGGCCAATAGCATTCAATGAACAGACGGAAGATGGACTTGATAAACGACAATATTTTAATTGCTTCAGATATCCCCACTTGCAGCCTTAAAAACTAGTATTAAAACAAAGGATAAAGAAATACAAGACCTTGAACTGCAGAATAAAGAGCTGATGAATATTTTGGAATCCTGTAGGAAGGAACAGCAAGAAAGAGTTGAGGATGATGTTAACATTACTCCAGATGAACTCGATATTGCCATGAATAATGGCAGTAACACGTCCTTCGGTGATGGCAAACAACAAAATCAAATACTGAGCGCGGATATTTTTGAGACCGAACATGTAGGAATCGAGCCGTTGCGAAGTTTTAGTAATCCTAGAAAGAAAACGTGCAAAGAACCAGTTGATGCTGAGAATATTGAACCAAAAATGGGTTTAGTAGAAAGTACCAGAAGTTACAAAAGGAAATGCACGATGACAGCAAAGACCAATTTTTGGGAGCGCTGGAAGCCAAAAAATTAATTTGCAATCAAGATAGTATAAAAACAATATAGTGGTCGAATTCTAATTAATTTGGAATATTTTCCTTTCTAGAATCAGACAACTGCAAAAATGAGCAAATTTGTCAATTACTAAAGATACGAGAAATATCCTGGAATCCACCAATTTCATTGTTCATGGAAATCCTACTAGTGAGATAAAGAAGGAGCAAAGAAGTGAAGTAAAAACAGAAGAAAAAAGAAAACGGAGCAAACATTATCAAGAATGGAAGTAGCCGAAAGGAATTTATTTGATGAGAGCAGTAGTAGTGAAACGGAAGATTTTATGCCGCATCCAATTTTAGTTAAAAAAGAAAAGGGAGGTGGACGAGGAAGGTTAAAACCTCAAGAGGACAAGGGAAGTAATGCGGGTTTAAAGAGAGATTTATTTAATAAATCACCAGAATTTGATATACTTCCCACTCCTGACGGCTTTTGGGATCCCCTCATAAGATCTTTTGACTTGGACGATACGCGTAATCAAACACTAACCGATACACACTTTCAGAGGAAACAACTGTTGAAACGATTATATTAGAGACCTACTTGTGTTCGTCGTTTGGATAGAAAATTAGTAGCACAATTTTAGTGAATAATTTTCGTAATTGAATTTAATTTCTTTTTGAAAGATCGTGTGCTTTAATATATTTACTTTTAATCAATTTATAATAAAATTCTAAATAGTATTTAAATGTATATACGTCAATTCCTGTATTTGTGATTTCTTCTTACGCTTCTACCCTTTGGCAGCCTGTTCGAAAGTCCGGCATTCTTATTTTTTTGCTTAAATTTATTTAAATTTAAAATTTTTTAATACTCTTGTTTTATAATATAATAATTGAATTTTTAAGTATTTTTAGCTCAATTAATATGTTATTTTAATTGAGCTAAGTTTATTATTAATTGTTAAGTTAGTTAACATTTTTATAAAAATTGTGTAAATACTTTTATATAACTATGTGAACAATAGGTGCATTTCCACATCACCCATGAGGTATGCACTGTGATGCGTTACGATTTTTTTGGGTGTCCGGTTCCCCAGTAGACCCTTACAATAAATAATTATAATTAAATTCTGTACATAAACATAATCACAATTTGATACATGATGTTAGCACGTTAGTAATATATATTATTTGTTATATTGTGCAATTAAAACATGAAAAATCGTTAATAAAAATGGCATAATTGAAGCGTTAATTACATGACAAATTAATATAAATTTAGACCATGATATGTAATTCAATAGAAATTAAGTAGTCTCGATTATAGCAAATAAAAATAGTATGGATATTAATATAAAATGATATGTACAACGATATAAACGTAAATAATATACAATGATATAAATGTGAATGATATACAATGACATAAAAGTGAATAATATACAATGATATAAATCGGATGAAAATATGAAAGTAATGGAATAGAGTTTGATGTTAAAATATGTCCCAGCGACTAATTCACATATGCGTAATACAAAGAATCTTCTTTTTATGATTAGTACTATTAATGTCCCTATTGAAAAATTGTAAGGCAAAGTGGATTCTAATTCTAACAGAGAGTGCCACGAAGTCGTGGTTTTTAAAATTCTGGTAACAACTATACTCTGTATACTTGTTTATAATTTCGGAAACTAAAAAACTACTGAGATTGTTTCTGTAGCATGCGAAGTTAAAAACTCCTATCAACCTAGACTCTAATTGTTTAACGTAAATCAAAAATTCGCGAGGAGCTTTAACAAGCTCGCAATTTTGGAATTCCTTTTCTAATGTGAAATGAAATTCTTCTGTTGTGACATCACTTCCAAAAACCGGTAAAGGCTGCGAACAATTGTGAAGCTTGTGATACTTCTAGTACAACCAACCGCAAACACAGGCAAACGCATTTTCTTTTAATAAATTAAGAAAAATATGAAGGTCAGTAAATGTAAAACACAAAAGAAATTTTTGTACTTACCTAGGAAATTATGGAAAGGTTCAGCTTCCGTCCAATTGTTGACTTGGTGTAGTTCCAGCCTTAGTAAATATCTAGAAAATTATTACTAGAACCTTAATACTTAGTCTTATTTTACATGTAAATTTTATTAGTTCCCGAAGGAATGTGTCCAGTGCCAAAGGTAAGCTTGCGAATTGGAAATTTTTGCTCGCTTATTGGTAGCAGTAAAAATATCCAAAATATCTAATAAAATATTATTAGATATTTTGGATATTTTTACTGCTACCAATAAGCGAGCAAAAATTTCCAATTCGCAAGCTTACCTTTGGCACTGGACACATTCCTTCGGGAACGAATATAATTTTGTCCCGCTGGGGCAGTTTCTGCAAAATATCCTTGTTTTTTTTCATTTTCCGCTATATTTTTCACTTAATTACATCTATTATTTTACTTTTTGCAATTATTTTAAAAACAATGTGGTGAAAATATCAGTAACGTAATAACACCAGCGTTAATGATTACAATTTAGGAAGAGTACTTTTTGGGCACTCTGTGTAATTGGTAATATATTATTATTATTTAATTCATTATTAATTAAGTATTAACAATATTAATTGTGCTTATTTCAAACGAGGGTAATTATTTTGATCTTTTGAAATTTACATTCACGGCAACAATAATTAATTTCGTGTTGGGAAAAGTACTTTTTGTGCATTCTGTGTAATTGGTAAAATATTATTATTATTTAATTCATTATTAATTAATTATTAAGAATATTAATTGTGCTTCTTTCAAACTGGGGTAATTATTTTGAACTTTTGATATTTACATTCACGGCAATAATAATTATTTTCTTGTCAGGAAAAGTACTTTTTGTGCGCTTACTGTAGTTGGCAAAGAATTACTATTTAAACAATAA
Source organism: Physocephala rufipes (assembly GCA_963966595.1). Classification (NCBI taxonomy): domain Eukaryota; kingdom Metazoa; phylum Arthropoda; class Insecta; order Diptera; family Conopidae; genus Physocephala; species Physocephala rufipes. The sequence continues at coordinate 12,618,436 of OZ016503.1, forward strand.
TTAATGTCACATAAAGCAAAATTGAATGCTATTATTATTGTTAGGAACAAACAGCGGCGGAGGTGGTATGGTTTTTTTATTGAATAAGGTATTTTTTGCGAACTTAGGGAAATATAAAATTTATCATCCATTTTTATTTTTGGTCTTAAAGAATAATTCTGATTGCATTAAAGGGAGGTGTGATTATTTCAAATAGAGCCTTGCGATAATTATTTTATTAAAATAGAAAACTAATTAATTTATCTCAAAGCCTTGCGATAATTATTTTATTAAAATAGAAAACTAATTAATTTATCTCAAATGGTTTTATGTCGTGAACCCTGTTTTAATATTTACCTACGCAAAAGGTGAATAATAAAACATGTACCTCACTGGCAGGTAACCCTTAATTGATTGAATTCAATGCCGAGGTGAAACAGAGCTCAAGGTATGCCAACGCCGATTTTTATATATTAGAATTTTTTACATTTGGATTCGATGTTATCTTAATTTAGCCTAGTTGCAGAAGTTCACAGAAATGTTTTGAGAATTTCTGGAATAACCCTGTTTGATTTTCCAAATAAAGTTAAATAAATAAAATAAAGTTAAATAAATGATATAAAAGAAATAAATTAAGTTATATAACTATAACGATATATATATATATATATATATATATATATATATATATATATATATATATATATATATATATATATATATATATATATAATATTATATATATATATATATAATATATATATATA
>OZ016503.1:12621008-12659828 GCA_963966595.1 Physocephala rufipes
TATATATATATATATATATATATATATATATATATATATATATATATATATATATATATATATATATATATATATATATATATATATATATATATATATATATATATATATATATATATATATATATATATATATATATATATATATATATATATATATATATATATATATATATATATATATATATATATATATATATATATATATATATATATATATATATATATATATATATATATATATATTATATATATATATATATATATATATATATATATATATATATATATATATATATATATATTATATATATATATATATATATATATATATATATATATATATATATATATATATATATATATATATATATATATATATATATATATAATATATATATATATATATATATATATATATTATATATATATATATATATATATATATATATATATATATATATATATATATATATATATATATATATATATATATATATATATATATATATTATATATATATATATATATATATATATATATATATATATATATATAATATATATATATATATATATATATATATATATATATATATATATATATATATATATATATATATATATATATATATATATATATATATATATAATATATATATATATATATATATATATATATATATATATATATATATATATATATATATATATATATATATATATATATATATATATATATATATATATATATATATATATATATATATATATATATATATATATATATATATATATATATATATATATATATATATATATATATATATATATATATATATATATATATATATATATATATATATATATATATATATATATATATATATATATATATATATATATATATATATATATAATATATATATATATATATATATATATATATATATATATATATATATATATATATATATATATATATATATATATATATATATATATATATATATATATATATATATATATATATATATATATATATATATATATATATATATATATATATATATATATATATATATATATATATATATATATATATATATATATATATATATATATATATATATATATATATATATATATATATATATATATATATATATATATATATATATATATATATATATATATATATATATATATATATATATATATATATATATATATATATATATATATATATATATATATATATATATATATATATATATATATATATATATATATATATATATATATATATATATATATATATATATATATATATATATATATATATATATATATATATATATATATATATATATATATATATATATATATATATATATATATATATATATATATATATATATATATATATATATATATATATATATATATATATATATATATATATATATATATATATATATATATATATATATATATATATATATATATATATATATATATATATATATATATATATATATATATATATATATATATATATATATATATATATATATATATATATATATATATATATATATATATATATATATATATATATATATATATATATATATATATATATATATATATATATATATATATATATATATATATATATATATATATATATATATATATATATATATATATATATATATATATATATATATATATATATATATATATATATATATATATATATATATATATATATATATATATATATATATATATATATATATATATATATATATATATATATATATATATATATATATATATATATATATATATATATATATATATATATATATATATATATATATATATATATATATATATATATATATATATATATATATATATATATATATATATATATATATATATATATATATATATATATATATATATATATATATATATATATATATATATATATATATATATATATATATATATATATATATATATATATATATATATATATATTGAGCACCGGAAGATTAAATGGTCGACGGTCTGTACCGCACCGCATTCACACAAGTTATTTGCCAAGGCGCCTATTTTAAATAGATGATCACGGCATGTGGTATGATTTATAAAAAGTCTGTTAATTGTTACAATAGTAGGTCAAGGTATGTTGATTCTATTGAGGAGGTACCCCCACTTTATCCAAAATAGAGTATAGGTGCTTTATAGAGTATAAAGAAGGTTACATTTGCCTTTCACTTCGGATGGGGAACATGTTGTTTTGGAGCAATCAAGGAAAAATATGCGGAGTTTGTTATGTAGAGAATTAAAAGGAAAGGAGAAAATAGGATGTAGTTCGAGGATAAGGAAGTTATATTTGTCATATTTGAGTATGAACATAGCCACAAATGGATGTGTGGGTGGACGTGTATGAGAGAGTTCAATAAGACAGGATCTAGCTGGATGGTGTAAACACTGTATAATTTTATTAATATACCTGTCTGACATCATACCAAGGCGCTCAGGGATTGGCATTACATTAGACAATTATTCCAGACATAATGTGTGAGAAGATATGAGGGCTCCAAGGGCTGTGAGTAATGCTTTCCACTGGATTCTATTTAATTTGAGGATGTCTCGAGAAGGTGCGTTAAGTAAAAGTGGGGCAATATATTCGATTTTGGGTCTAATCGCGCCGATATATAGTTTAATTAAATTGGAAGGGGCAGATCCCCAACTTACTCCGCTTAGGGCACGAATTATATTAATAAAGTGCAAGCACTTATTTGCTGTATAGTCAATGTGTGGTCGGGTTAGTAGATTTTTATGAAAGAGGAAACCCAAAAAAGGAAAGTATCAACGTAGCTGATGGATATGGAGTCAAGAAAAATGGGGTGACTGATGGGGTTGGATCGGAAGGATGGAAAAAGCATTGCTTTAGTTTTGGAAGCTGATATGTGAAGGTCGAGCTCATTGAGAGAAGTATTGATGTAATTCAAAACCCCTTGTATCTTTTCCCTAGCAAAGTGGGAGTCACGATGAGTGCAATATATGACGATGTCGTCGGCGTAAGCAAGGGTTTTGACTTCTGGATTATTGAATAGAAAAATGTTGTTGATATATAGATTAAAACATAAAGGGCTCAAGATGCATCCCTGGGGTAATCCGGTGAATGAGTGTCTGTTAATATATCCGCGGTTACATCTAACATATAAATCTTTAAATTGAAAAAGACAGTAGATTAAGCTACTAAATTTATTAGGAATGCCAGTGTCTACAAGTATTGAATATAATTTATATATATTCACATTGTCGAAAGCACCTTTTATGTCTATGAATACTGCTAGAGTAAGTTGTTTTTTATAGAATCCAAGTTTAATATCTGCCCACATGGTGATAATATTATCGGCGGTGGATTTACTCTTGCGAAATCCGGATTGTGAAGGGTGAAGTAGTCTTTTTGACTCAACGTACCAATCTAGCCTGTTTGTAAGTAGCCTGTTTGTAAGTAGATCTATATGATGAGGCAGTGTTATTTGGACCAGTCTTTTTTTTGATAGGGGCTACAATATATTGAAACCAGAGATGCGGCAATCGACCAGTGTATAAGATCTTATTAAAAAGTTCTAATATTTTATACCTATTATTTAGGTTAAGCAATTTTAAGTGACCGTTTCTTATGCCGTCAAGTCCGGGGGCTGTATCCTTAGAACTGTCGATCGCATTTTCGAGTTCTGGAAAAAGGAATGGTGCAGTTAGACTAGAATCCTCTATTATAGGTCCAGGAAAGAAGAGTTGAAGGGGTCCAATGGGTTCTACAAATGTATCACAAAATGAATCAATGTTTTCGTTCAGGTTAGAAGAATAGGTGGATAAATAGCCTTTAAATGATCTAACGATCCTCCATAATGTCTTGGCGGAAATCTTGGAGTCAACATTTTCGCAAAAATTTAGCCAGCCTTGTCGTTTCTCTTTTCTAATTATTTTTTTATAATTTTTTCTAGCTTGAACTAATAGAAGAAAGTTAGAATGTGAGGGTGTGCGCTTGTATATGAACGTAGCGAGGCGCAGCTGAGCATTAGCACGGTTACATCTGGCGTTCCACCAAGGGTTTGGAGCATGGACTTTGGTTGTAACGGTTTTCTGAAATGTGTGGTGAAGGCTCTTTATAAGGAAATCAATTTTGTCTGGATTATTGTTAAATTCTTGTGATTGGGTAATAAGGGAAAATTTACCATTAAAAATAGATTTATTGATAACCCTTGGTATACCTATTCTTGATGGAGTATAATATGGAGTGTAAGCTAGTTCAATCTCAACAATACAATGAGAGCTACCTAAAGTAGTATTTGTGGCCGTCCATTTCGTAGCAAGACTGAGGTTAGGAGATACTAATGTAAGGTTGAGATGAGAAGGAGTAGAGCCGAAAAAAGTTGGAGAGCCGTCATTAAGTATCACTAGATGATTTTCGTCTAAAAAGTCAAGTATAATATGTCCTCGAGTATCTATGTTAGGTGAACCCCATAACGTGTGATGTGAATTAAAATCTCCGCATATAATAAGGGATGAGCGAGGAACTGGTGAAACGATGGACGATAGTTGGCAAGAGGTGAAAGGTAAATTAGGTGGTATATATAAGGAGACAATGGTTATAGGGCCCGAACTAGATTCTACCACACAGCCGCATATTTCTATATTGGAAGATGAATTAATGTTGATATTATAATATTTAAGGGAAGAGTCAATAACTGTAGCTACACCGCCCCCGTGTGATGGTCTGTCATATCTGATGATATAATAATTTCTGAAATTTATTTCGTCACTGGGTGTTTGATACTTTAGAAGCGATTGATACTTTAGAAGAATGTAAATATTGTAGAATCTGCGATTTTTTGTTTCTGATGCTCGTACAATTAAACTGTGCGATCTTCATTAGAAATTGAATCACATTAAGGTTCCTTAATGTTGCCGAATTTAACGAAGCTTTTCTTTATTCATTATGGTCACTCGGTATGATTCGCGTGTACTCGCACATCACACAATTTTTTGTTAATTTCGCTTAAGGCCATTATGGTTGAGCCTTTAATGTTGCCGAATTTAACGAAGCTTTTCTTAATTCATTATGGTCACTCAGTATGATTCGCGTGTACTCGCACATCACATAATTTTTTGTTAATTTCGCTTACGGCCATTATGGTTGAGCCTTAAGGCCAACATGAGAAGGGCACCAAATGATGAAAACCTTGATGAGTTTGTTGTCTCTAATTACATTGTGGATTTCTGATACTAAAGCCTCAACCATAATGGCCGTATGCGAAATTAAGTTAATGTCAAAAGTTAACGACAATGAAGCTTAATTTTTGTAAAATTATTGAATTGCCCATAATAAACTTAACAAAAACTTAACAAAAATTCCGCCATTGTTGATGTTGCCAACTGCAAAAATAACAAGTTGTTTAAAATGTTACATCGGATATCGTCAAAAAATTTTATCCGGCAACAAAAAGCTGTTTGTTAATTTTTGTTAAGTTATGTGCGACCAGTTTCGCTGTCACATTAAGGTTCCTTAATGTTGCGGAATTTAACGAAGCTTTTCTTAATTCATTATGGTCACTCAGTATGATTCGCGTGTACTCGCACATCACATAATTTTTTTTTAATTTCGCTTAAGGCCATTATGGATGAGCCTTAAGAAGTTATCAACCTCAGCAGTGTTTAATACATGACATGCGTTGACGCTCTCATTGAAGATGACCACACTTCTAATATTGTCTTGCACACATATGTCAACCGCCTTTTTTATTGCAAAAAGTTCACCTGTCAGAGATGTAGTCTTTTTCTCAATCTTAAAGAGAAAGTTCATGTCATTGGTGATTTTACATATCCCACACCCTACACAATCATTTACAATTGACGCATCAGTGGCAAAGATGTGTAAAATTGTGATATTTATATTTTTCTACCAATTCTAAATAAGTTTTAATTATTCTTGTCGGATTCGAGTTCTTTGTAATGTTACCCACTTTAAATACGATGTTAAGGTTCATGGGCACATGATTCCGATTGTCACGGTGAGATTGTCAAAAACGTTTCTGTAAGAAAAATAAGTTGTATTATAGCTGGAATTAATGAATTCTTCAAAGTGAAAATTATTGAAAATATCGATGGTAAAATTTTAATTTTAACATTTCTTTGGCAGTAAGGAAAGCCGATCTCTCTTTAGGTGGGAGACAACGATAGCGCTTGAACAAATACACTAGGTGTGTTTGGAGGGAGTCCCAAACACTTTCTTAACAACTTATTTTGGAAGACCATCGAGCGCTTAGATATAAATTGAGGCATGTTAGCCATTGATGTAAGCGAGTATTCGATTTTCGATCTGACATAGGAATTAAAGAGATTAATAGAAAGCTTGGGGTTAAGATTCTTGTTAACCGAGGTGATACATTTAATGACATTGACATTTCTTTGGACTTCGAATAAAACTGTATCAAAATGATGTTTAAGGGTCATGCCTTTATTGAAAGTACGTCCTAGAAATTTTATCGAATTTACATTGGAAAGACTGGATGTCCAAAAAAAACTAGGGGCAAATATTTTGGCGTTTGGACAAGTACATAACTTTTGATTTTCCATGATTGACATGTAGATTCAAATCTTTGAGTAGGGCAAAAAAGGTAGTAAGTTTACTGTTAATGTTTACAAGTGCAGAATCGAAATTTCTACCAAGAGAAATAATAAAGAAATCATCGGCATACTGAAAAATTTTTGTATCAGCATCCTGAATGGAGTGCATATTCTTAGTGTAAATATTGAATAACGTTGGACTGATGCAGCTACCTTGAGGTAAACCATTATTTACAGTAATCGAATGTTTACCCATAATAAGTATGCCTTCTTTTAGAAAGTTATGGATCCATGACCTAAAATGTACTGGAATATTGGACAGAGTTAGAATAGAATCCAACTTAATAATATCAACACCCAACTCAATAATATCCAACTCCAAAGAATCCAACTCAATAATATCAATAGGCCTTCGAGATGTCTAAAGTAACGACGATTATAGCTTGGTTGTTATCTTTCGCGTGAACGATGTTGTGCATTATTTCAAAGGTCTTCAAACTTTTCGGACCGCGTACCCCTAAAATAATAATGAAAAAAAATTGTACCCCATATTTTTATTTGGTATTGAAACAGATATTTAATAAATATTTCATTTATTGTTAATTTGGAAAAAAATGAACACAAAAAAAAATCAAATTTTAATTTTTATTATAATTTAATGAGAACGATGCGATTGGATTTTTTCACTAATCTCTGAAAAATCTGGCCTGATTCCATCCGTCAGTGCGATTCTAAGATCTGGTTCTAATTCCAGAAAATGCAGCTTCACACAGATACGTTGAACCAAATGGTAATATTGCATTTACCGCTCTCGATACTAAGTCGGGATACTCCATTTTCAAATCCATCCACCAATTATGAAGAGCTTTCTGTTGGAAATCCGAACGTAATAGTGTTCTTTCTCTTATCTCGATTAAATGTTCTTGATCTGTAATCGGAAGATGGTCTATTTTTGCAGCTTCAGCGAATGGATTCATGACCCATTCAAACTCTGTTTTTATAATAGGGAGATCTGCAAATCTATCACGAAACTCACCCTCCAAGTTTTTTAAATATGTAACTATATGCCCTTTGATTTGTTCTGGATTCACTTCACTTTCCGAAGCGAAATCACGCAGCGATGGAAAAATTTCCAGGGATCCTTTTTCGAATATCTCCCTCCACATAGCGATATTTTTTATAATAGAAATTACTTTTTCAGCCATATTTAAAATGTCGCCTTTTCCTTGAAGGAAAATTTAACGTGTTAAGTTTTTCAAAAATATCCGCCAAGTAGCATACTGTTAAAATCCAGTTGTCATCATTGAAGAGGCAAGATAGCTTTAGACTTTTTTCATTGTCCAGAAGAAAAATGCGCAATTCATCCTTCAATTCGACAATTCTTTGTAGCACTTTGCCTCGAGATAACCAACGAACTTCCGTATGATACAATAGATTTGTGTGGCTACTGCCCATTTCGTTACATAATATTGTAAATAATCTGCTGTTTAAGGGTCTAGCTTTTACAAAATTAACAATGCTTACAGCATCTTGCAGCACACGATGTATTTCTGGCTGCAATTTCTTGGAAGCAATCGCTTGTCGATGGATGATACAATGTATGAATTTCGTACTAGGTGCTACTTCAATTACCTTGGTTTTTAATCCTTTCTTCTTGCCTGTTAAAGCAGCCGCCCCATCAGTAGTTATACATAAACAACTTCTCCATAATACGTTATTTGTGACATAAAATCGTTTATTATAGCAAAGATATTCTCTCCTGTGCATCTTTCTGATAGTGGCTTGCAAAAAAGTAGTTCCTCATGTAATTCATTATTAAAAAAATATCGAATATACACCTTTAATTGAGCAAAGTTAGAGACGTCTGTGCTCTCATCAAGTTGTGAAACAAATTTTCCACAGTGAGTAACCTGTTGTAATAATTGTTTTTTCGAATTATCGGCAATAACATCAATTCGTCCAGCAACGGTAGTTGACGACATGGGAATAGATTTCAGTTTCTCAGCATGTTCCTCCCCGTGAATTATTTCCATCATCTTTATTGCAGCAGGAAGAAGTAGTGTTTCACCAATTGTATGTGGTTTTTTTTTCTTTTGCTATTAAATAAGATACCTCAAGAGAGGCCTTTAAACACTTGTCACTAAGGGAAACAAATTTTTTTAGGTGATTAGCTTGAGTAATGCTTGATTATAAATGTTGGGTGAAAAATTCCAGTGGTTTGTGCTGATGTTCAGGATGCTTTGATTTTAAATGCCTTGCCAACATTGATTCATTGTTGACTAACTTAACTGTAAAGCCAAATCTTAGGTATTCTGAATTATACTGTAGATTTTTACGGTCTAATGTTTTTTCACATGTTGTTTGCTGACTGCAGTTTTCTTGCTGCGCATTTGAAGTAGCTGCACACTCAGAATGTTCAACACGCGGCTTCTTAGTTGGCAATGTCTTCAACCATTTACCCATCCTAACAATCGTAATAGTACGAGGCCTCAGCACATACTGAATTGGGACTTTCAAATAATTTTTTCCGCAGGCGTTTTCGCCTCTTTTAATAGAAACGATGTGTCACTGTTGCTTTCTTTCCCATGGCGTGAAGCTTCGTCGAAGAGATAACGGTAAAAACCGAGCGAAGAGGCATAGTTATGATGTAGTGCAAATTGTCACTAGCAAACTGTGAGCGAGAAAAGTACGAATATTTGATTGTGTACTCCCTCTAACTTTGACTACAATTTCACTGGAAATTAGAAACATTAATGCTGCTAGACAGTGCTACAGAAGATATTATGTGAAATCTTTTACACATGCTTATGCATGGACGCATATCGATGTAACTATTAAATTTTGCGTACCCCCGAGAACTTTCTGGGGACCCCCTGGGGTACGCTTACCACACTTTGAAGACCTCTGCATTATTCCATTAATACAAATACTAGTCGATAATGTTTTCCGACAGGGACTCTCTGTCGGAAAGCATTATCGACTCTGCTTTTCTGCGGAAAGCATTATCGACATTATCGACTTATCTCTGCTTTCCGATAAGTAAATGATGAGTTAGGGATAATGTTATTTTCATCTAAAAAAGAAACTAAACATTTTTTAACCATCAGGTTAATGGACTTTAAGAAAACTGACATCAACGCAATAGGATGGAAATTTTTAACATCGTTTAGGTCCGTATTAGGCTTAGGAATCGGGCATATCTTAACTTGCTTCCATTCGCTAGGAATCTGTCCACCTTTATAATAATTATTTAGAACACTACTAAGAGATAACATTGAAACCTCAGGTAACGAGCATAACATTTTAAATGTAACTCTATCAATTCCACCCGCTGAGGTTTTATTTTTTGTTTTTAAGATGTTTTTCAAATCTACAACTGTTAGAGGTGGAATATTCTCAAGCTCCGCATATGGCAAAAGAGTGAGTCATTTGTATTAGGCACCTGATCTTTAAGATATTTCAAAAATTCCATATTATTGTTATTGTTCCAATATTTGGAAGTCCTTTCTCTACCTGCATTCTTTAGGTTATTAATGAACTTGAAAAGTCCATTAAGATCAGATTCCTTAGACAGGTTTTCAACCTTGTCATTATAAAATTTTCTTTTAGTTAATCTAACCTACTTTTTCCACAACTTTTTAATGTCTATAGGAGCATTTATATTCTCAAAAGTCTTAAGCCGTGTGTTCACTACCAAGTTTTCTTGCAGAAGTTGCTTCCAGAAGTGACTTCCAAAAGTTTTTGTCGTGTAAACACGTATTAGAAGTCGACTTCCAGAAGTTACGGCTTGCAGAAGTTACTTGCAGAAATTATGTGGAAACACGTGTTTGTTGCTTGCTGGAAGTAACTTGACGGACTTGCTGTGAACTGCAAGTGTTTTGAAGACTTGCAGAAGAAGTTGGGTATACGTGAGTAAACGGTTTGTGGTATTCTCTTCTGTTTTCAGTTTTGTTTTGTTTTTTTTTGAGTTCTTTTCAAAATTTATAAAAATGGACAAAAATAAATTCGTTTGGAGTAGTGAAAAAACACATTTGGTAAAAATCGAAGAGTAACTAAAAGCCGGTCTTTGGGAAGTATAGCCAATCTCACTTTAGTATCCTGCTTTTGAATACTTGTTTGAATTAAAGATAAAATGTATTCAAAATCATCATTAGAGATTCTCAGAAAATTTTTCAGCTGCATGGAGCCTTCGGTCCGCAATTCTTCAAGTAATGTATTTTTGAAACTTAAATCTACGAGCCGCAGTACCCAATTTCTCACTCAAACACTTCTTTTATTTATAAAAAGCAAACTACTGCAAGCTGTACTCACATTGTGTGGAAACACGTCTGCAATTTCTTGCAGCAAGTTCGTCGTGATAACTTCTACAAACTACTGGAAGCAGACTTCCGCAAGTTTCGGTTTAAGTGGAAACACTTCAGCAAATACTTGCAGAAGTTCTTCCGCAAGCGACTTGCTAGTGGACACACGGCTTTAGATTTATTGTATATTTTTTGACAAATCAACATTTTCCTATACAAGATTTGCAACTCATTATTCCACCAGGCCTTCGGAGTGAAGTGTGAATGCGGAGAGAGTTTAAATGATGCCTTAGCCAATGCCCTATTAAAACTATTTTTAATTTCTTCTAAAGAGTCACCTATCTTAATGTTACGAATAAGTTCATGAAGTTTGTGCTGAGCAATAAAAGTAGTAGAGTAAAATTCATTGTTTTTAAGCTTTATTTCTATAGGTAGGTGATGACTGCCCCCAATATAAAATTCTATGACGTTCCATTCAAACGCATGCCTGGAATTGGCAAAGGTAAGATCAAGGACCGAGCACGAGCTCTGAAGGTCATGTAGAATTCTAAAAGTGTGCATGCCATTATTTAAACAAAAGAAACTACTTGTTGACATGATATCCACCAGAGCTTTACCTCTAGAGGAATTGAATTTATCACCAAACACGTGGTTCCTACACGTGGTCACCTCCTATCAACGCTGAGCTGAATTTGCCCATGAAATTAAAAAGCTTGGAAACTTCGCTATAAAACGCACTGGATGTGATACTATGAGGAAAGTATACTGATGCAACAGTAAAGTTGTGTCTTAAGTTTAATGTTTGTATGATAATTATATCTAACTGTGTATTAAATCCAATCTTATTGAACTTAATTGCCTTATGTACCGCAATGGCAACACCACCGTAGTTATCACTTCGTGTTTTATAAACAAGATTATACCTTAAAAATTTCAGAGAGGCCAGCAATATGAATTTTTTTAATTAAAACGCATTCCAGATCGTCTTTGTTGGATATTAAACTTTGAATGTTATGATGTAAGATATTCACCATGATTGTGAAGAGAAAAAACACCCAAGTGGTGTTATAGCTCAATAATATTATCACTACTGTCATCTCTGGTTTTTGAATTTATCTTGTCAATATACATTTCTATAAACGTTGCATTTAACAAACTTTTGAATTTCTGGAGGGTCTGCAAATCCTTAGGATCAATCGCCGGATTTACATGCCCCTGAATTAAACAGTTAGATATAAATGAGTTTATTTCGTGTAACGCGTCATCATACTTTTGAATGGATTTCAGAGTAAAATCTTTAATAAAATCTGCTTTATGATTTTTATTGTCATTTTTCCTTATAAACGAATTTGGTGTTAAGTTAGATTCTTTATTATTTTCATGAGTAAAATTCGCCCAACCACTGTTGGGTATTTTCCGTCCTTGTCTCCCTACGCTGTGAGAAACTGGCCGGCATGGAACGCACAACCTTTGAAAAAGGATATAAAGAATGAATGTTCTGAGCAGCTTGCTTGGAATTATTATGAAGTTCCTACACGAAAATTTCGACTATGTAACATTTTGTTAGGAAGACTTGGGAAAGTCACCTCATCATCAAGGTCCGCTAGCTCCGAGAACCTATTCGAAAAAATACCATCATAGTGGCTTATTGCCTCTGACTTAGACAAGTTCTCTGTCATTAGTTTTTTGAGTGCGTATGCTTTTTCCCTGGCCTGGCAATTGCGGTTTGTGGGTGGGTGTGGCCCTTTACAATTTATACAAATAGTTTTCTCACAAGCAGCTTCCGCATAATGTGGTAGATAGCAGGAGCTGGAGATGGATTTCGTTTGCTTGCATTGCAAGGCGTAGTGGTTAAATCTAAAACACTTGTAACATTGGCTTAATGGCACAAAAATTTTTACATTAGTTTTGACATGGTTGAAGAGTGTGATCTCTTTAGGTACTTGTAAACCTTGTGCCCGTGACATGATCCTTTCTCTCAACTCTAAAAACATCTAAAATTGGCACCGTTGATTTAATTTTTTTTTAATTCTACTATATTTATTTCCACCGGAATATCAAAAATGATACCCGCCTTAGATATGAAACTCTTAAAAATTTTCGCTATGTAGCCATAATCTTTTCAATCATTATTTAACACTAAACTATTAGCGCTTGAGGCTTTCTTAAAAATCAGAATCTAAAAATAAATTCAAAATAAAATTACATCAAATAATCCATTTGAAAAAAAATTGCACATTGTTTTAATAACAACCCTGCTACCATTACTTCGAAGCCAAGTGTTAGTCGCACTAGTTTATGTAAAATATAAAAGATTTTACTTGAGTATACCAATACACAAATATGACTATTTTTAGTTTCAATTAAAATTACATTATTATTAATAAGTTCCTTTCTTCATCGTAAATCATTTAGTCATCGTAAACTTTTTGAGCTCCTAAGTACCCACATTAATAACCAGACCTATACGGAATTATTTATTTATTATCATCAAGAGAAACTCTTGAAAAATCAAATGTGTAAAACATGTGGCATTTGCATACCCTAATTATAAGCATATCCATTGTACTAACCTATAAGTTCGCAAGTAAGTTATTTATGTGAATAAGATGCAGATTTTGAATATATTTCTTTATTTTTACCTTTCCCAATAAATTCTTTAACGGTGTAGAAACCAACAATACGTTGCCAGTAGGGTATTTTTAGCAAAATTTTTCAATTAGTCAAAGGCTCGAGTTCAACTGCTTGTCGTTCACGGCATATGGTTTTTAACATTTCCTCGGGATCGCAATAATGACGACTGGAAGAGTCTTACTGTATGAAAAGACTAGTCGTGCTTGCACATAGTTCACTTGCCAGGAACTATGCAGGCTAGTTCCGCCGCCTTACCAAAGGCGTTAAAATGGTGCCACGGGTGGTGTGCATCTCAACTCGGGTCTTAATCCGACCCCGCTAAATATAAATGCCCACGTATACAGCACACCAGTGGGTAGGCTTCTCATTGCGAGAGCTTCGTGGTGGCTGTGGTACGACCCAAAGATACGCGGGTAGAGATCATAGTGTCTCCGCGTGGAGTTGCGTGAGGAGGCCACCTCCGACAACTCAAATGCCGATGAGGGTCCCCACCGGCATAAGAGGTTTTAGATAGGCCTCGATCGTCAACCTTCCATAGGCTTCCACAGGTACACAAATGGCGCAATAAGGCTAAGTTGATGCCGTGGTCGTTGATTGCCGAGATATAGGGTATTCACAGAGTCCCCAGCAATCCCGAATGTGGGTAGGCCCACCGTGGACTTAAGCCAATCATGGCAGGCGTTCACTTTAAGCACCTAGAGGCATCAGTATGAAAAGAGCCTTGAGGGATTATTCCATTCCCGTAAGCTTGATTTTCTTTCCGGTTCTTGACGTCCCAGCTTTTTCGCTATATCACAGCAATTTACGAACGGCTTGATCGAACGGCTCTGTGCTGAGAGGATTAATTGATAATTTTTAATAACAACTAAAATCAAATTACCAAGACTTGATGTTTCAGCAATACAATGCCTTATTGGAAATATCCATATAATATATCGAAATATTGACATTATAAAATTAAGGATTAATATCACTTTACGACAGAGATTTGGTGATTCAATCTCACTCGAAATAGCGCCGATTTCAAGTAATTTACACTTTCAGATAGTTATAATAATTCCTCTTCTAATAATGCAGTAGATTATTATTAGAATATTAATAATTCTAATAATTCAATTCAGTTTTGAGAACTAGTCAGTATAAAAAAGTGTTAACACTATAAATTATTTACATAATATTTTTATGAAATATCATACGTGACATTACTATGGTGGACTACGCACCCATGTACATAACCCCTCTACGCGAGTTGCGGTCGTTCAAAATTTCGAGTTCGGTCGTGTAAAATTTTGTCGTTTTTTTTTTGGCACGTCTGGTTTCAGGTCCAAACAATTAATAAATATCCTAGAAATCGATGTTTCAGGCCCAAATAATTTGCGGAATTGCAAGTTACAGGCCCAAACAATAAGGCTTATCTTCGACTAGCGATATGGCAATTAACGATAGTATCGTTAGCAAGTGATATGATCGCTAAAATGGTATTAGGTAACTCTTTCCAATAATATCGTTAGCACTGTAAACAATTGTTGGAGTTGTCAAAGGCATTGTTCATTTTACACTTGAACTTATCCCTTTATTAAACAAAAGGTTCTGTTTAGCGGCAATACAATAGATGGCGCACTAATATTTCTACCTGTAGGGAATTATTGTCATTCTTTTATTTGACATTCACACACATGCATAGTCATCTCACTATCCCTTATGTAATATAAAAAGATAAAATAAAGAATCAGTCTGTATGAAATAGTTCTGAAAGGCGGTCGTTGAATTTCTTTTATTAACGTTAAGTAGCGTACCTTCTAGTGAAATAATCACAAGTATGGTATAAATGACTACATTGGTGACCCCGACGTGATCCTAATTAATTCAATTAATAAAAAACAAAAACCACACGTATTACTTACCAAGTCGCGGCGCTCTACTAATCAAAATTTATTCGCAATCAAATCGCACAACTGCGTATATAGTATACATACATTTTTTCGCGAATTCACAAAATGGCGACCAGCGAACAGCATTCCGATGATACCGAAACGACGCCATATCAAGCAGAGCCAGCAGCCATGACCGTGCGAATACATAAGCTACCAGAATTCAGTCCGGAAGACCCTGAAACATGGCTTGAAAGACTAGAATCAATATTTCATGTAAATGGTATTAAGAGTGATACCACCAAATTCCACTACGTGTTTGGTTTCGCACCCCCGGAGGTGGCACCTTTCGCAACAAGCATCAATAAAGAAATTGTTTCTGCCGGAAAAACCAAATATTTAATACTCAGAGAAAGAGTCATACAAGCATTCTCTACTACAGAGGAAGCGAAATTGCGAAAGCCTTTTAAAGGACAAATGCTTGGAAATCGTAAACCAACAAAATTTTTAATGGTTCTAAGGAACGCCGCCTCTGGTAGCTGCAATAACACGGTACTCAAATCATTGTTTTTAGAACATCTACCCGACTGCGTTCGAGCAATTTTAGCAGTTAGTCCGTCCGATGATATCGACAGTTTGGCATTGATAGCCGATAAAATAATGGAGAACCAGCCTTCGTCAAATATTTTTGAAATTAAAGCAATTATAAAAAAACAGCTTCACCCTCATACGAAAAATTAAGTGCAGACATAGCTACACTTAACGAAAAAGTTAAAAAGCTTACGGTAACAGTGAATAAGTTTCAAGATCGTCATGTTCGCTCCAGATCCAGAAGCAAAATTAACAATAGATATCAAGAGGCTGACATGCAAAAATCGACTGGTTTTAACCCAGCTATATGTTTCTTCACAATAAATTTGGATGCAGAGCAAAAAAGTGTATACCGCCTTGTCTCATGGAAATAAAACCCAACAACAAACAGGGAAACTAGAGCGGCCATCCTGCGTTAAGGTGGTGCATGATGGTCCACGCAAACTTCCAAACCGCCTGGTTATTACCGACAAACTTACTAACACAAAATTTCTCATCGACACTGGAGCAGAACTATCTTTACTTCCCGTTCAGTTTTCCTCAAGTCGTACTCCTGGCGCACTCAAACTATACGCAGCAAACAACACAACAATTTCAACCTATGGTGACAGGCGGCTAACTCTCGATTTTGGCTTAGACATAGCTACACTTAACGAAAAAGTTAAAAAGCTTACGGTAACAGTGAAGAAGTTTCAAGATCGTCATGTTCGCTCCAGATCCAGAAGCAAAATTAACAATAGATATCAAGAGGCTGACATGCAAAAATCGACTGGTTTTAACCCAGCTATATGTTTTTTCACAATAAATTTGGATGCAGAGCAAAAAAGTGTATACCGCCTTGTCTCATGGAAATAAAATCCAACAACAAACAGGGAAACTAGAGCGGCCATCCTGCGTTAAGGTGGTGCATGATGGTCCACGCAAACTTCCAAACCGCCTGGTTATTACCGACAAACTTACTAACACAAAATTTCTCATCGACACTGGAGCAGAACTATCGTTACTTCCCGTTCAGTTTTCCTCAAGTCGTACTCCTGGCGCACTCAAACTATACGCAGCAAACAACACAACATTTCAACCTATGGTGACAGGCGGCTAACTCTCGATTTTGGCTTCAGACGTCCTATTCAATGGACATTTTGCACTGCTGACGTACCTCATGCAATAATAGGTGCCGATTTACTTTCATACTACGGACTAGTAGTCGATTTAAAAGGACAGGTCCTTATAGATAGTATCACGAAATTATCAACGCCAGGATCAATATCCACTTTACCAATATGCAAGATATCTACAATGAAAGAAACGAATAACGAATTTGTCGCAATTCTCAACAGATTTCCTAAGATAACTACATTAACTGACATGAATACCACAACGAGACGAAACGTACAACATTACATTCCAACCACTGGGCCTCCGGTTTTTGAGAGACCACGCAGATTAAATCCGGAAAAGTTCAAGGCGGCAAAAAAGGAATTTGAATATTTGATGAAACTTGGTTGGATACGCCCATCCAACAGCCCTTGGGCCAGTCCTATTCATCTTGTTAAAAAGAAGTCGGGCGAATGGTGTGTATGCGGCGACTACAGACGTTTAAATTCCGTCACCACCCCTGACAGATATTCCATTCCACATGTACAAGATTTCGTAAACAATCTTGCAGGAAAAGTAATCTTCACCAAACTGGATCTAGTCAGAGCATATCAGCAGATTACTGTTGCAGAGGAAGACATTCCCAAGACGGCCCTTACAACGCATTTCGGACTTTTTGAGTGTCTGGTTATGCAATTTGGGCTTAGAGGAGGCGCGCAAACATTTCAACGGTATCTCGACGATATTTTCCGAGGTATTCCATTTGTTAAAACATATATCGACGATGTACTTATTGCATTCTCATCTAAGGAGGAACATAAGAAACATCTAGAAATCGCATTTGAAATTCTCGACAAGAATGATTTAAAATTAAACTTGCCCAATTGCGTTTTCGGATCACCGAAAGTAAATTTTTTGGGGTATCAAGTATGCTGTGAAGGAATCTCACCACTTACTGAAAAGGTACAAATCATTCGTGATTATCCAAAACCTTCAACAGTAGCAAAATTACATCGATTTTTGGGACTGTTGAACTTTTATCGTCGAAGTTTACCCAAAGCCGCTTCAACGCAAGCACCACTCAACAAATTCCTCATCAATACTAAAAAAACAACAAAACTCCAATCAAATGGAATACGGACGCAGAAAACGCTTTTCAAAAATGTAAGAACGACTTAGAAAATGCAGCTCCACTCGCACACCCGGCTCCGGAAGCAGAATTACGAATTGGTCACAGACGCTTCAGACACAGCAATGGGCGCAGTAATAGAACAACGAGTTAACGATTCACCGTGGAAACCACTCGCATTTTTTTCAAGGAGATTTTCTCCAGCTCAAACACGCTATTGTACTTACGATAGAGAGCTTACAGCCATTTATGAAAGCATTAAGCATTTTCGATATTTACTCGAAGGTTGTAACTTTTCAATTCATACTGACCACAAACCAATAACCTTCGCCTTCATGCAGCGCGCTGACAAAGCATCACCTCGCCATTGACGCTTTTCACATGCCTACAGCCTTTGATTTCTCCGATCTAGCCAAACAACAAGAGGTTGATCACGAGCTTGAAGAATTACTTAAGTCAACGTCCACGTCATGCAAGTTTTCGCAGATGTTTTGGGGTACAGAAAAGTTACCAATAACTCTGGAAACATCTACTTCATTCGGACGTCCTTATATTCCATCAACTCTACGGCAAATAATTTTCGATACATTTCATCGCCTTTCCCATCCTAGCGGTAAATCTACTCTTCGCATCATTCAGCAACGTTTTTTCTGGCCGAACATGAAACGCGAAATTCCACAGATGGCACGTTTATGCCTCGATTGTCAACAATCAAAAGTCAGCCGCCATGTACACAAAACACCTAATAAAATTCTACCACCAGACGGCCGTTTTGACCACGTACACATTGACCTGATAGGACCTCTTCCAGAAAGTCACGGATACAGGTATTGTGTTACATTTATTGACCGTTTTTCCAGGTGGCCAGAAGCAATTCCCATCAAAGATCAAACTGCAAACACCGTGGCTAAAACATTTTACGCTTGTTGGATATGCAGATATGGTTCACCGAAACTAATCACAACAGATCAAGGCAACCAATTTGAATCATCCTTATTTTCTGCATTAATCAAATTAACTGGATGCCAACGACTTCGCACGACGGCGTACCATCCAGCTTCCAACGGCTTAATGGAATGATGGCATCGCTCTTTGAAAAGCGCCATAATGTGCCATAACTCTAAGTTCACTTGGACAGAAACACTACCGACAGTGCTACTTGGTCATCGAACATGTATTCGAGAAGGACTTAACGCATCGCCAGCAGAATATTTATACGGTACAACAGTTCGAGTTCCCGGAGAATTCTTTAATTCAGACGAAATAGTTCTCATTTTTTAGACGAATTTAGAGAGTACATAAAAGAACTAAAACCAGTTCCAGTTCTACATAACTACAAGAAAAAGCCTTTTTGTTACAAAGAGTTAGCTTCATGCAGTCACGTATTTCTTCGAAACGAACAAACAACATCTTTGGAAAGACCCTACGAAGGACCCTTCGAAGTTTTAGATCGTCCTTCTGACCGTGTCTTCAAAATTTTAATCAATGGTAAAGTAACAAATGTTTCTATAGAAAGACTTAAGCCCGCGCATTTAGAAAGAGGGTGGCTCGATAACGAATATCAAGAAAAAGATTCCAGAGAAGCTACATCGAGCGAATCAGAGTCAATGACTGCTGAGCACAACTACGCCACAAAATCTACTGATCTCAACTCTACTACGACAACCTTTCGTCCACTCAAGACATACTCAAGAGTACCTCAAACTAATAAAAAAATTGTTCACTTTAAATGAAACCTATATATTATAAGATTTTAATATCATTTTATTTTTCTAATCATTTATCAAATTTTTACTTTTTTATATAAACTAAAAAATTTCATAAATTGGAGGAGGGTACTGTAGGGAATTATTGTCATACTTTTATTTGACATTCACACACATGTATAGTCATCTCACTCTCGTTTATGTAATATAAAAAGATAAAATAAAGAATCAGTCTGTATGAAATAGTTCTGAAAGGCGGTCGTTGAATTTCTTTTATTAACGTTAAGTAGCGTACCTTCTAGTGAAATAATCACAAGTATGATATAAATGACTACATACCCATTTGAGAAAAAAATTCTACCCATTGTTTACATTTCCGTTATTGTTTACATTTATCTACCATTTTGTTTACAGTTCGGTATTTGATACAAGCGATGCGGTTGTGTTTTTAAATTGAGTCTGCGACGAGAACAGGAAGAGAGGAGTGGTGCGCGTGTGGACTGAAAAAAAAATAAAAAAAATTAAATAATAAATAAACAAATAAAATAAATAAATAAAATTAAAAAATAAATAAAAAATAATTTTAGCAGTTTTCGAGGATGCGCAACATCGGCCAATCGGCTCACGGCGGATCTTTCTCTTCAACCCACCGCCGCGCTGTATGCTCGGCGATCGAAATCATCATCATCATCTTGTGTTTTTAAATTAATGAAATTTGTCATTGTTATGTAATGTTCAAATTCGTGTGTTTTCACATCTCATACGAGTATTGATATAATTATTTTAAAATAATGTTTGGCCTTTTTTGTGGCAAGTTCCGAAGAGTCCGTAGTTCCTGCCCTAACAGGGAACAGAAAATTGAGGAACTCATCGACTATTTAGCGGATGACAAGAGTAAGTAATTTATATAAATTTTTTTATGAGCAAAAGGTTTATCCATTATAAAATTTCTATTGTATAGATTCTATATTGTAATATGCAATCAATTTCAGGTTTATAACCAACTTTCGGATGAATAAGCTTTATGGAAATTTAACATGAAGTAGGTCCGAACATTTCACCTATCATAAAATTGGCAACAAGCTAAAAAAATTTTTTTTAATTTTTTAAAATTTTTTAAAATTGGCAACAAGCTAAAAAAATGAATTCATTACATGAATATATTATTACTGTAACATCTATCGTGTGTTTTGTGTACAATGTTGTAAAATGTTAAGCAATTGAAGAATTTTAATTTCAATTGGCGCCTGTCATTAAAAATGTAAACAAGAATAGTAAAAGAAGAAGAACAAGCCCACATACAAAATGTCAAATTCCAAATTGGTGAAATTTTATCTACATAGGCGACACACACAGGGGACATTTGTCGCGAGACATGGAACTATTCATTTATTTGTCCCCGATACCACTCACACAGGAGACAAATTGGAATGTAGGTTGTATCCCCATGCATGATTTTTTAATTAGACTTTTTACTACATTTTGCTACCTTTTAATACTTTTTTGCTAAATGGTAGTGTTTTCACTACTTTCGAACACTAATTGATTTCATTTCATTTTGTGTTGCGCGCTAAGTGACTATGGAAAATATTGAAGAAATTAAAATTGCGTTAATATCTATGGCGATCGATTTTGTGGATGCATTATATATCATTCGTGATGAAGATGCAGAAATAATAAAATTAATCTTAGCAATTGTGGAACAATTGGAGGAGATTAGCAGTGCTCGTCGGAGAAGCTGCTGGATCGGAAACTGGCGAAAAGAAAAAACTTAAATGGAGCCTTCGAAGTTCTGACAAATAGCATTCAAGTGTGCGATAAATATTTCTACCGGAATTATTTGTGAATGTCAGAGGAAAAGTTTGTTGAATTGCTAAATTCGGTCCAAGCCGATTTGCAGAAGTCTGAAACGCATATGCGAAAAGCTGAGCAAACGGATGAATCTTATACATATATGTACATCTCAAAAAAATAAAAAATTCACAGCAGTTTTCACATTAGACATAATACAAAATAAATGAAATCTAAAAATATTGTTGAATACCACCAATTTTGTACAGAGATCATAAATAAAATTAAAAAATTAAATGTTATCAGGCACATTTAACCGTAAAAATGTTTATAACGTATCATCATTATCCAATATTCCTTCCAGCGCCAGACTAAGAATATCACTTTTTTAGCATGACATGTCTGTTCTTCCAGTTCTTTTAATTTCATTAAATAATTTTGGATATACATTACACCTCTCCTACGCACATTTTCATTTTCTAATTCAGTGATGGTCGTGGTATTTGCTACTTTTCACGTCCCAGAGAGACGTTTCTTGTTGTAGGGCGTTAATCAGCCTTTCCGTGGTATCCTTAGTCCAACTAAATTCCATTGGAAACGAATTTTGAAAAAAATATACTAAAATATGTATATAAAAGCACAAGCTAAAGACTTCGGAAATATTAACATATTGTTTAATGTTGGGGCTGCCTTAGAATTTAATGGACTGTTCGATTTCTTACCTAAAAAATGCACTGAAAGTGCAAATATTTGTGAACACAATATTTTAATACACAAGCCATCAAAATTTCTAAAATAATATGGACGAATGAATTGCTCTAATATATATATATATATATATATATATATATATATATATATATATATATATATATATATATATATATATATATATATATATATATATATATATATATATATATATATATATATATATATATATATATATATATATATATATATATATATATATATATATATATATATATATATATATATATATATATATATATATATATATATATATATATATATATATATATATATATATATATATATATATATATATATATATATATATATATATATATATATATATATATATATATATATATATATATATATATATATATATATATATATATATATATATATATATATATATATATATATATATATATATATATATATATATATATATATATATATATATATATATATATATATATATATATATATATATATATATATATATATATATATATATATATATATATATATATATATATATATATATATATATATATATATATATATATATATATATATATATATATATATATATATATATATATATATATATATATATATATATATATATATATATATATATATATATATATATATATATATATATATATATATATATATATATATATATATATATATATATATATATATATATATATATATATATATATATATATATATATATATATATATATATATATATATATATATATATATATATATATATATATATATATATATATATATATATATATATATATATATATATATATATATATATATATATATATATATATATATATATATATATATATATATATATATATATATATATATATATATATATATATATATATATATATATATATATATATATATATATATATATATATATATATATATATATATATATATATATATATATATATATATATATATATATATATATATATATATATATATATATATATATATATATATATATATATATATATATATATATATATATATATATATATATATATATATATATATATATATATATATATATATATATATATATATATATATATATATATATATATATATATATATATAGTGTTGCTAGTGGAAACAGTGTTGCTGGCAGTTTGGAATATGGTATAAACAAAATGTTATCGTTATTTATTAAAAAATAAATAATCCAATATATTAAACCAATAGGAACGAATAGTCCAATATGGGTCGCTAAATGAGTTTGGAACTGCCTTTAGATTTGCAAATGTAATTATATTTGTACTGAACAAGATTATGTAGGTCACTTTTGGAATTTCAAAAGTTTCAATAATTTCTGTACGGAATTTGGATAGTTTCAAGCATTCAGTTCAAGCATTTAATCATGTATTGAATGTATTGATGTCAATTTATGTATACGCTTCAGTATGTTTTATCGGTTTTGTATTTTTGAAGTTAATTTTTTAACTTAATATGCGGCGCTGTGACTTCTCCGGAATAGATTTTTTACCACAATTTTTAAATTTGTAAAACTAAAAACCGATGTTTTATATATTTCAAACAATTTTATAATTTTGTCAAAAAATATACCAAGTATGCGTGCGTGCAGTAAGATGCCTCTTTGTATTTTACATGGACGCCTGCCATGTTGGCTTAAGTCCATGGTGGACCATCCCACACGGGGTTGCAAGTATAGACTCTGTGAATATACCTTTTATTTTAATAGTGACAACTGGCGCCCATGCTACGATTTGTCAAGCCGTAGCTATATTACCTATGGAAGCCATGTGTAAGGCATGGACATTCCACCTTAGGTATGGTCGAGGCCTATTTATATACCTCTGCCGGTCTTTGGGTCCCGGCACCCGGTCCCATTAGTGCATTTCTATACCCGAGTTCCTTTGGCACTCGTACCCTCGTGACTTTGGATTCAACCAACAGCCACCACGAAGCTCCCACAAGGGAGCCTACCCAGAGACAAGCATATAATTTAGGCATTGGAACATAGCGGAACTATGTGACTCTTTGTCTGCTTTCCTCCCGTGGTGCCAGTTTTTAGCCTTTGGTAGGCTGCGGAACAAATGGAAACCCAATCGTGGCAAGTGACCGTCGCGTAACCATTATTCACTGCCATTTTTGGCCTTTACACCACGGGACTGGCACCCTAGAGTGTTTAGTAAGATGTCTCCCTGGTGCCTTAAATGGACGCCTGCCATGGCAGTATGAATACTTTTATATCAACCAACGACCACAGCTGCAACTTTGCACTGCTGCGTCATTTGTGTACTTCGTATGCCTGGATAGGACAGGACATTCCTCGCAGGTAATGATCGAGGTCTACCTGAAACCTCTTTCGGTATGTGGCTACCGGTAGCCGAGTTGGGGAGGAGTGGGACTCCTCCTCACGCAACACTACGTGGAGACTCATGTAATTTTGACCCGCGTAATTATGGGTATAACCACATCCACCGCGAAGCTCCCAATAGGAGGCCTACCCACGATATTCTATCTGTGTATGCTTTATTTTTAAGGGTTTTTTAAAAACCCTAGGTGCACATCACCCGTGGCACCAATTTTTCTACGTCGGTGAGGCGTCGGAACAAGGCTGCGTAGTTCATTGGCAAGTGAACTGTGCAGGCACACTAGTCACTACCATTTTGTTGCCCCTATCGCAACGGGACTGGCACCCTTCGAGAGCCTAAAAATTTATAATTTAAAAAAAATTCCGCGTGTGCGAGTATGTAGTAAGATGTCACTTTGTGTTTAACGTGGACGCCTGCCATGATTGGCTTTAGTCCGCGGTGGGCCTACCTACATTCGGGATTGCTAGGCACACACTATGAATACCTTTTATATCGGCAACCAACAACCTTTTATATCGGAAACCTTTTATATCGGCAGAAAATTCGCCATATTGCGCCATTTGTGTACTTACAAAAGCCTGGATAGGGACAAGACTTCCTGCAGGTCACGATCGAGGCCCCTCTAAAACCTCTTCCGGTATGTGGCTACCGGCAACTGAGTTGGAGGAGGCGGCCTCCTCCTCACGCAACTCTACGTGGGGACTCATGGTCTCTACCCGCGTAAACTCTGGGTATCAACCACAGCCACCACGAAGCTCCCACTAGGGGGCCTACCCACGATGCGCTATATGCGTGGGCTTTATATTAGCGGGGTCAGATTCGACCCTTTGTGCGCATCACCCGTGGTACCGCTTTAAAGGCTTCGGTGGGGCCTCAGAACTAGGGTGCATAGTTCATTGGTAAGTGAACTTGTGCAGGCACATTAGCCACTACCATTTTGTTGCCCCCACCACAACGGGACTGGCACCCGAAGTATGTAGTAAGATGCCGCCTTGGTGTTTTACATGGACACCTGCCATGATTGGGTTAAGTCCATGGTGGGCCATCCCACACGGGGTTGCAGGTATAGACTTTGTGAATATACCTTTTATACTTTATAGTGACAACCGGCGCCCAATGCTTACGGGTTGCCAAGCCGCAGCGTTTGTACCTATGAAAGCCATGTGTAAGGCGTGGACATTCCACCTCAGGTATGGTCGAGGCCTCTCTAACACCTCTACCAGTCTATGGGTCCCGGCACCCGGATGATTTGCACTCTGATTTGCACTCTGGTCACTGCCATTTTGTTGCCCACACTGCAACGGGACTGGCACCCGAAGTATGTAGTAAGATTGGCTTAATCTCAGGGCGGGCCATCCCGCACGGGGTTGCAAGTACGAACTTTGTGAACGTACCTTTTATGCTTTATGGCGACAACCAACACTCAGTGCCTCCGGGTTACAACGCCGTGGCGTTTGTACCTTTGGAAGCCATATGTATGGTATGGACATTCCACTTAAGGTATCGTCGAGGCCGATCTAAAACCTCTGCCAGTCTGTGGGGCCCGGCACCCGGTAATGCATTACACCGGTAATGCTTTAGTGCATTACCACACCCGAGCTCATCCAAACTCGTACCCGCGTAACTTTGGGTATTAACCACAGCCACCACGAAGCTCACGAAGGGCCTACCCAATGACAAGCATGTGGGGCTTGGAAAACATATAAACCAGATGGTGTGACTATTAGCATAAGCTATTAGCACACATAATGGCTGTACTTTTCGTCTGCTTGTCTCCCGTGGTACCAATTTAAAGCCTATGGTAGGCTCCGGAACCAGGGAGTACCACAATCGTGGTAAGTGACCGTATCATACGCCTGGTCACTGCCATTTTGGGCCCATACACCTCGGGACTGGCACCCTATAGTATGTAGTAAGATGCCACTCGGTGTTTTACGTGAGTGCCTGCCGTGTTGGCTTAAACTCACGGTGGGCCTACCCACACTCGGGATTGCTGGGTAGACTCTGTGAATACCCTATATCTCGGCAATCAACGACCACGGCAACAACTTAGCCCTATTGCGCCATTTGTGTACCTGTGGAAGCATGGGACGTGCAGGACATTCCTCGCAGGTTGACGATCGAGGCCTATCTAAAACCTCTATATGCCGGTGTGCTACTCACCAGCATATTTGAGTTGTCGGAGGTCTGCCTCCTCACGCAACTCCACGCGGAGACTCTTTGATCCCTCCCCGCGTATTTTTGAGTAGTACCACAGCCACCACGAAGCTCTCGCAATGAGAAGCCTACCCACTGGTGTGCTGTGTACGTGGGAATTTACATTAGCGGGGTCAGTTTAAGACCCAAAATGAGCCGCACACCACCCGTGGCACCATTTTTACATCTTTGGTAAGATGTCGGAACTAGCCTGCATAGTTCCTGGCAAGTGAACTATGTGCTAGCACGACTAGTCACTGCCAGTTTGTCGCCTTATGTCCACGACGGGCCTGGCACCCAAGTATGTAGTAAGGTCAGATGTACAGGCGATGGTCAGATCTTTAGGATTCCGGTCACTACCACCGATGGATCACGTTAAGATGTTGGCCAATCGGCCGCCGGTGCTTACCAATCAAGAGCTCCAAAATTACTAATAAATAAAATAACGTTTTTTTAGTAGAGAGCTTAAGTCTCCAAATTTTGAACAAAAATTCCTTTCCGTTGCACATCTATAGAATCAGTTCGGTAAAATAATTCAATGGTAATCTGTTGCATTGATCGCTGGGATACGTGTATGCATTCTAGCAAAATATATTTACACTTATTTTAAGTGTATCTTGTGAATTTGTATATGGGTGGTATAGGCCTACTTAGGAACCGGACATCCAAAAATTCAGGAACCGGACCAGAACCGGACTTAAATTCAGAGTAATTGCTCATTCTGCAAGTGTATAAACAAAGATGTTCGGAGATTATAAAATCTTTCTCTAGTTAGAAATTTAGTGGAAAATCTCTAGTGTTCTTTAATCGATGCCCTTTACTCGATTGACATACATTCACAAATGCACCATCACCGCTAACAAGATTCACAATATTTTTCAAAGCCTTTTATAGTTTTATATGCATCTGCAATTGCACAACCTTCCTTCATTTTATCATTTCCAGCATTGTTATCTCCGTATTTTAAGCTCTGAGGAATATAATTATTATCCATCCATCCGTTTTGATAAATAGCCATTTCACTTTCTTATTTTTCCATTACTATTTGATCCATGCGTTTTCTCAAATTGGAATCTTCGCATTGATTTCTGTAGTGTGGATCAAATTCTCCATTACGTTCCTTCGTCTCTTGGAAAAGAAATTTGATATTTGTTAGTAGTAACGCAGATAACTACTAAATTGAAGTGTATAAACTTTTTTAATCTTATTTCTAACAATCAAATTCCTCATTATTACAAGATATTAATTTAGATATATTGGTTGGCTATAATTTGCACCACTTTAAAAACCAATATAAGATGAGCAATCCACCATACATCAGAGATAACGAGATAGGACATTCCCAATTCACCACGCAAAACAGAGATTTGACGCCTATTTTTAAGCATTGTTTATATCACGTACAGATACACTTGACCTTGAGCCATATTGTTGTTATTGTTTGCCTTCCAGTTTCCAGAAAAAAGCAACAACACGTTTCACCGCGCATAAACAAAAGTTGTGAGATTTCTGCAATGATTGTAACGGGGTCTCATAGAGCAATGTGTTCCTCAACTCAGTATCAAATATTGTATTTTATAAGCTTGAGAGACCAAAAGCTATATCCAATTTCCACACAATTATCCCCCTATTCATCGTTCATCTATTTTTTAACAAACACGAAATAAAGTTTGTAAAAAATTAATCAAATTCCTCAAACGATTCTACCATATTCACCAGATCTTTGATGCTTAAAGCCCCACTAACCTTCTACTCGAGACCATGTTTTTGATTGATGTTGATGCAAGTACGCGTTTCCTAAGAAACAAGTACCAAATTCCAGCTAAATGCATGTGGATTAGTGAGAAGTGTTCTATTTATTTATCAATGGTTTACATCAGAGATAAAGAGATAGGACATTCGTTGCTGTATATTATAAATTCGTTATAATGGCCATTTTTTATAGTCTGTTGAATTCACGAACACAATATGTGTGAGCTCGCCTGTTGTTGTTTTTGTTTGCTGTGCATGCCTAACGATTATAATGTCATTGAGTAGACACAGCTGTTATCCAATGTGTTGAAAAAAATGATTTCACCTTTTCTAGCTGCGTAATATTCACCATTCATAAACAAGCGTGGTTGAATTTACTTTAAATCAATCAATGGGTGCTCACGGAGATAGAAAGTCCCCAAAACTGCAGGAAATATATAATTCTTAAAATATAATATAAAATGTGAATACATATATAGTTACCATTTAACATTGAGACAATACTAAATTGATTACAGTAGAATGCTTACATAATCTTTGTTTTGTGGAAGTGAAATCATTATAATTCCGTTTTCTCTTTTATTATGATGAAATATATTCTAATTATACTAATTTCCGTTTCTCAAAGACAGAATCATAAGATTTTATTTATCAAGTATTTAAAAAATAAGAAATAATAATTTAAACATTTAATAAATTCAAACTAATTTTCTGTTTTTTTTCACCTAAATCCCCCTTATAATCGATCCCACTTGCATTGACGCACGGCAGAGCGTCGTTAGCGTGGCTACAAATTTCTCGTGAAATTTGTACCAATTTCCTAAGAAATTTGTACTTTTTTGTGAAAGCATGCATAAAATGTGCGTGGATTAGTGCGAGTGTCCTATCTCTTTATCTCTGGTTTACATTTTCTCACATAATGTCATACGTGACATGACTATGGTGAACTACGGTTACGTATGCAAAAACCCGGTACGTGAGTTTCCGTCGTGTAAAATTTTGGCATTGATTTGTCACAATTTTTTTTGGGAGAAGACTTTTTATCTCATTATCTCATTGGTTTCTTCTGTTTATTATCGGGAGTTACTCCATTGCTTTTTTGTCGAATTTTGGAAGTTTGGAATAAAGAAATAAGGTAATGGATAAGAATAGTTCAGCTTTAGTAAAAAAATTGCAGTCTGAGTTGGAAGCTTTTCAAAATCTACAGAAGTGTAAGTTTGTAATCACCTGTTCAAGTAATGTACCTTTTTATAGAGATTTGATTTTAGCTTGTGTAAAACACGTTAAAATTCGGACCCTACTGGAATCACAGCTCAATGAAAATAAATGCGTTTTGGAAGAATTGAATATGTTGGGACCAGAAAACACGGTCTACAAGTTGTATGGGCCCGTGTTGGTTAAACAGGAACTGGAAGATTCCCGACAAAATATTGGCAAACGGATCGAATATATCTCAAAAGAGCTAAAGACATCCACTGATACACTGGACGGCTTGGAAAAGAATATGGCGAAACACCGTGAGAACGTACAGAGGTTACAGCAACAATATCAGCTGGCAGTGGCTATGAAATAGTTAATGAATGTACCGAATGTAAGACGATTGGGGCATTATTAATTGCTTAACATCCTAAAAAAGGCGCTCAAATATAGATGAACATGTTTTTTAATTGCAATGGGAAAAAATTCTGTTTTCCTATCGGTAATACTGAAGGGTCGTAAGGTTGCCGCCTCACAAATAATTTCCCCTAAATGTATGCCATCATATCCCGTTTATTGTAAATTCGTAAGGTGGAAATAAAATACGGATGTTCTCACCATTATTTCAGAGTACAATTTTTATGCGAAACTATCATGCCTATTTTATGTTTACTACTTGTCCGCACACATTGCCAGAGCCAATCAAAAAATATGTTAACCAGTCGGATCAAGTTCGAGGTGTTGAAAGGTATTCGCAGCGGGATCGGTGTTTTTTAACCATTAAAACCATATAAAAGTAAAATTGGGAAAAGCGATAAGAACATAACGATTGAAAGAAATTCTAATTGAAAGCTGCATGGAAATACTACGCGAAACTAGCTCGAAAAATTTAAAAGAAAATAATTTCTTATACGTCATTAAAAGAAATGTGTTGCCAAATATAACGTAACAAAATAAATTCAAATTATTGAAATACAACATTAAAATAACATATTTTGTGAAGATCGCGTAAATGCGTAAATTTTTTGAAAAGGGAACATAGCATTCTTATATTCTATCAAAATCTATAATTCCATATGGAATATATATTGAATTGTTTATTTTTATTTACATGGCTACATATTACGATTATCAAGAATTCCGAAAATTTTCCTATATTTTACTTTTTGTAAGATTGCTTATAAATTTGTTTTCGATTTTGAGGTGTGGTGTGTATACGAATACATGTGTGGATAAATTTGTATAGAGAGTTCAAAGTAATGTTTTGTTTGCATTTTTTTTTTGATTAGCACCAAACAAAACACTAAGGAAAGGATTAAAAGTGAAGTAATAGCATCATAGCATAATAAAAAGCATTCTAGTAATAGCTCCAGAATTCTTTTCGATTTGAAAATTTCATAAATTATATCTTAGCTCTCCTTAGGGAATATTTGAAAATAAATAAATAACCTGATTACAAATTTTAGTTAAAATTTCCAAAATGTCAAATAAAATTTGTTGATAGAATCGACGTCAGTAATGGACTCCATTAAATTTTTTGAAACTGTATTTTCAATTACTCAAAAAAGAAATCTAAACCATAAGAAAGGAACCATAAATAGAAAAACGATAAAAATAATAAATAGTCGTTAAATTCCTACAGCATACATATTTTCATTAAAAACAAAGGAAATCAAAACTACACCGCTCTTATAGCTAAATATCTTCATAATAAATTTCTCTAATCGTTTTTTCGCCGTAAAATTAAACATCTGGCCTCATAAAATGGGAACACGTATTTCTCCACCAACACCGTCTGGTATAACAGACAAAGTAATGGCTGGTCTCCCGCAATTGATTGACGATCTACAACATTTGTCTGAGGATCAAGATAGCGCTGATGTAATTTTTCTGTTGGGGCGGGAGGAAGAGCGAGTCTACGGACATCGCATCATGCTAATGGCGAGGTACAGTATTTAATGGCAGTAAAGATTGTGGGCAAAGAAGGGTCATATTTCCAGAAGTGCAGAGATATCCCGATTGAGAGGAGGAATAACGTTAAAGCAAATGTCTAGAAAATTAGAAAGTTAGGGCGGCAAGGTAGATAGAAACAGAAGGATATTGTACCGTAATGGAGGATAACCGTGAGTACTTATAGAACGAGTGCGTGAAGAGGTCCAAAGTCGATTAATTTTCTTTGGAAATTTAACTATAATTTAGCAACTTATATCGCAAAGTCATCAGTCTTTATATTCTTTACTAGCCAATATATTTTCTGTTGCCGCTGTTTTCTTTTATGCTTCACAAAGGGGCTCAGTCTGTAGCACGACCAATTCAAATTAATGAGTTTTGGTTCCCATTTCACCAACTGGAAATAATATAATAGCTTAAAAGACGAGAATAAGTAATTTTGTACACCCCGAATTTCTACATAATTTTCACCAAACGTAAATAAGCGTTTATTTTAGGATAATCAGTGGGCCACTGCGGAATCAGACAACATATAAATGCAGGTCTTAAAATCATACAGAAAATTATAGATATTTGTAATGAATTCTTAACCTGAGCTTCGTTTTATACCAGATAAGTTCGTAGTTCAGTTTCCCGAATACTATAATGAAATAAATTCCAACTATGTTAATTTTCAGTTTTTATTTACTAAATGATATTTTATTTATCCAATGACTAAAAAATAAGAAATAATTTTTGTTTTCAATGAATTCAAACAAATTTGTACCACAAATCCCCCTTAGAAGAGATACATTTGCAAGTACGCAAGTGCGAGTCACGTTGGTGTGGCTACAAATTTTTCGTAAACCTTGCACCCAATTCCTAAGAAATGTACCATATTGTGAATAAATGCTAAAAATGCGCATGGATTAGTGTCTTGTCTCTTTATTTCTGTCTCTAACATTTTGTTAGCTATAGTGATCTATTTTAGTTCCATATTGTTTGTTTAATAGAGATATACGCTGAATCCTGCGCACGCTACGTGAAAAAATTGAAAAGTAACATAATGAAAAGAGTCATCGATTGAATTTCAGAATAACTTCATTACTATTTTGTCATTGAAGAGAATAAACTCTAATCGTTTCCTAATTATCTTCAAAACTACAAAGACAAAAAATCTAAACTATTCTTTGTTTATCACAGATGTAAGAGCTTTAAAACTGCAAAACGTGGTGAGCTTTGTCGTATACCTGGCAGTTCTGTATCACCAGCTGCGCCTGGCTCCCCAACTACAGTTAGACTTCCTTGTGTAAACCCAGAAGTTTTTCGACAATTTATTGCCTACATTTATACGGCAAAAGTAAGTGGGAAGAGTACTAACGAAAATCTAATGCCCGAATTATGAATGTCGGAGTGGTTGAATATCCCGTTGCCATCTTTTGCACTTGCCTTTCAACAGTTACTTTTTTTGATTTTGTCAAATTGTCGAGAGGCAATTGAAAAACGATGTGATCTGAGTGAACTTTCCGGCTTAACTTTACCTCCACACAAACTATCCGATAATTTTTGTACGACTTCGTGGGCTTAATGTGGTCCAACTAACACTAAATAACAAAAAAGTTTTTGTCGCTCACCTTTAGTTTAAGAATTAACTGTTTTAATTTTCAAAAAAATTGTCAATATCTCATAAACCATACAGCAAAATGTTATAAAATATATTCCACTCCACTACATTCCACTACAATATATATACATATATATCCACTATAAATAAACGAATAGAAATGGACGACAAATGTATTGGTTTCGTTAGATATTATTGCAGGATTCACGCGTATTTGAGATGATGACCTTAGCGCAAGATATGGGTGTCGAGGAATTACGAGCTGCTTGTGAGGATCATGTTATCGCCACACTTTCGGTAGATAATGCATGCACCTTTTTAACTGCAGTAATGGAGGTACATGAAAAAGCAGGTAATTGTCTTAACTAACACAACAATACTGTGGTATTGCAAAAGAATGAGTGGTGAAGGTGTCAGTCGAAATATTTGACATTAAGAACAAAACAGACGCCGCGAACGCATTTAGCTTAGTTGTTCCGTAGTCAAATACAAATATCAAATAGTGTCATTCGGAATTGAATAGAACTTGTACTATAAGGATGTCTTTCAAAGGCAATACAAAGGTTCAGAAAGTGATGGTTCAGCCCATCAATCTGATTTTTCGATACCTGCAGAACCGATCGCGTGTTCAAGTTTGGCTTTACGAAAATATTTCATTGCGTATTGAAGGGCACATTGTGGGCTTCGATGAATATATGAATCTAGTATTGGATGATGCTGAGGAGGTGTACGTTAAAACACGCGCCCGCAAGAATCTAGGACGCATCATGTTGAAAGGCGATAATATCACGCTTATACAGAATGTGAGTCCTTCAAAAGATTGAGGTTATAAAATGCAGAGCAAACGGAATATGTTGGTAGCCGTCTGTCACGGCCTCCACAGTCGTTTGCTCTTTGTTAGTCGGACGGTGAGCAGGAGGAAGAGTAAGAAATAAGGATACAAATGCTTGCGGAAATAGAAGTTAAAGACGAGATTGGCGTGCTTGGGTCGACAGTGTGACTTTTAAACTAGGAATGTCTTGTACTTTTTCTAAAAATATAGTTCATTTTAATTTCACTATCAATTCTAATAAGATAATCATTTCCATTTTCATTTGTAAACCCATATATGTGTAAAGTAAAGTAAAGCAAAGCAGAATGTATTCAACACAATTATTGATATTTTTTAATCGAAAGTTCTATTTCGTGTTGGCTTACGAATAAGTCGGCTTTGATGATCGAAGTTTGACTTTCAGTATTACTATGTGGGTCGTGATGTTCTAATATTATTACGCCACTTAGGTGCTAAATGTGCTGCTTCTTTCATGGAGCGCTGCATAATTTACATCGGCGAAAATGCTAGTGACTGTGTAAAAACGAATGCATTCTTAAATTTGACCAAGGAGGCACTCATCAAATTGATATCTTCTGATTACGTAAGAAATCACATTTTTGTAATTGCTAGTGCTGCTTGCTTTCTAACTATCAGTTCCACATAGTTCTGCCTCGAAGAAGAGGATGTGTGGCGATGTGTACTCGCCTGGGCCAAGCATCAGTCTGGTGTTACCCAACCAACTGCACATTGGACGGAAGAGGAACGAGCTCGGGTGTGCTCCCATTTGGCTGGTGCTATGTGTCATGTTCGACTCTTGTTAATCGATTCAAAAGTATTTGCCGAAGAGGTGGAGCCGACTGGTGCTGTACCCATGGAGTTGTCGTTGGAGCGCTATCGTTATGCTGCACTACATTCTAATTCGAAAATATCACCAATGAACAGTGCCGGCATTGGACCGAGCGGTGGAAACACCAGTGGCTTGGCGGTATTGCATTCTATGTCCGGAATAATGGGTTTAGCAGATGGTGATAAGCGTTTACATCCACGCCTTACAGTGAATATGTTTCCCGGCTCTGCCATCCTGCGCAATGATAAAATTCATCTACAGATGGTGCTTAACGGTTGGTATGTGAAGACACAGAATGATCCTGTCATATATGGAAAGTTTTATATGATTTTATCTTTGAATTCTGGCTACATTGTTCCTAAGGTTGGATGCGCCGAAGCAAAACTGGCGTTTAGTATTTCGCGCTTCCAAGTATGGTTATTCCTCTGCGGCTTTTCATCGGTACTGTGATGGGATAGCTCCCTGTTTTGTCATTGCCTTGGTTGGTATTAATTGAAAGATGTCGAATCCAAGCGAACGTTTCCTTTTATTTCTTATGGTTTAAGGGCTCACACGGCGAAATTAGCGGTGGCTACACCGATGTGGCATGGGCCAAGACTAGTCGAAAAGGCGGCTACATACACTCGGATCGCTCCTTCTTGTTTACTTTAATTACTGGAACTGGTAGTGGTGGACCGATTAAATTCGACATTATAAAAAAACCTTATGCCATATGCTATCATCCAGAGTGGGTTCATATTACGTTTTTTCGCCTTGTCTGTGTTATTTGAATACTTACTTGTCTGTGCCTTGTCTGTGTTATTTGAATACTACTTTGAATACTTCTCTTATTCTCTTAGTTGCGGTCCGATATTTGGAGCTGGGGCTGATTTACTGATCGCCAACAATTGCAACGTCAATCTTGATTCTTACTCCAACCTGCCGCATTCTTATGATGCCCCAGGTACCAACTATATGCCATTGTTTGGTGATTACAATTTTATGATAGCCGATTATGAGGTGTACACATTGGCAGCTGCTCCAACAAGTGTAACCCAGGTTACATCAGCATCTGCTATATCGACAGTTGGATCTACCACGGGAAACCTTAATAGCAACAGCAATAATAAGAATACCAATTGCCATAATAATATGATTAGTATCAACTCGGGCAACAATAGTCATAACAACAATAGTCACACTAACAATACCCATGCTAATACTAATAACTTCACCAACTCTAACAACAGCAGAAACAATAGTAATAATTCGAATAATACGAGTGGCTTGAATAAGGTCAAGTATGAACGCTATTGACTGTGATAGCGTTGAGAATAGCCTCATCACTCATCAATGCTAATACAATATGAATGAACTAATTAATTAATGCAGGTTATATCAGCATCTGCTATATCGGCAGTTGGATCTACCACGGGAAACCTTAACAGCAACAGCGATAATAAGACTGCTACCAATAGTCATAATAATATGATTAGTATCAACCTGGGCAACAATAGTCATAACAACAATGGTCATGGTAATAATACTCAAGCCAACACTAATAACATCACCAACTCTAACAGCAGAAACAACAATAGTAATAATTCAAATAATCCCAGTGGCTTGAATAAGGTCAATTATGAACGCTATTGAGTTGATAGCGTTGAGAATAGCCTCGTCACTCTTCAATGCTTCTAATACAACATGAATGAACTAATTAATAAATTAATTGTTTTTGAATGTTAATTAACTAATTAATTGTTCCTTTCTACGGAATTCGTATTTCAGTTGCCGCCTAATTACTTTCCAATATTCTAGCCCTTCTCTTCCATCTACTTTATTGTGATATTTGAGTTCGCATAACCATAATTTTTGTTAGATTACAAAAGTAAGGATTATAGAAAATCAATAATTACTTTATTAATTTTCGGTTTATTTCCAATAAGCAGGGGGCGGGTCTCTTAAATTTTTGTGTGTGTGCGCCTTATTTGAAAGATTTGAATATGCAATTTTCGCTTCACATTTAATATGCTGGACTGAGTGGTGGTCTCCCATTTTTGGGAGCGAATTTGGTTTGAGACGTTAACCATGAATATAAAAGTTGAGATTTAATTTCACCCTATAAGATGAAAATTCAATCATTGGCCCAGAAAAACTTATATTTACCTGAAAAAGGAAGCGTGGTGCTAGGAGGATTCACTTGATTCTCAATGTACGCGGCTAGAGAATATTCGCACCAATTTCATGAGTATTATTCATTATGTTCGTGTAATCGAGAGTTTTGCAGATAGATATACAAATGGATGAAGGAGTAGGGGTAAGGGAACCAGGTGCTGATTATGCGCCGGAATATACATTTATATCTGCCTTGCGTTGCATGATTCGTCACAAAAGGATACGAAATTTGAACAGTCGTAGACCCTTTGGAATCTTCAACAACACTATTGAGAACTGAACGACTCTAAATATCCCTTGAATGCCAATGCGATCGATTAGCTACTTGAAGGTAAAATCATCGGTTAAAAAATCATGCGTATGTGTATACAATTCTTTCCTTATTATACGCTGCACTCGAAGGATAGCGTATATTCATTTTGTGCTATCCTTTGTATCGCGTTGATGGAGGCGTAGCATAGAAAACGTTATATATTTGATTTAGCGACGTGTGTTTGTCTATCTAACTGTGCGGAAAGTGACGTGAACATGAAATTTGGCATGACTATTCATTGCTTTTATAATTTATTTGGGAATGAAGCTGGACAAAATCGCCTTGGCGTCACGCCTATTTTTTGTGAAACAAAATTGTGAATTTTTGTCATATATATATATATATATATATATATATATATATATATATATATATATATATATATATATATATATATATATATATATATATATATATATATATATATATATATATATATATATATATATATATATATATATATATATATATATATATATATATATATATATATATATATATATATATATATATATATATATATATATATATATATATATATATATATATATATATATATAATATATATATATATATATATATATATATATATATATATATATATATATATATATATATATATATATATATATATATATATATATATATATATATATATATATATATATATATATATATATATATATATATATATATATATATATATATATATATATATATATATATATATATATATATATATATATATATATATATATATATATATATATATATATATATATATATATATATATATATATATATATATATATATATATATATATATATATATATATATATATATATATATATATATATATATATATATATATATATATATATATATATATATATATATATATATATATATATATATATATATATATATATATATATATATATATATATATATATATATATATATATATATATATATATATATATATATATATATATATATATATATATATATATATATATATATATATATATATATATATATATATAT
>OZ016503.1:12660028-12686582 GCA_963966595.1 Physocephala rufipes
AAATTAAAGTTGCGTTAATTTTTATGGCGATCGATTTTGTGGATGCATTATACATCATTCAGGATGAAGATGCAAACATAATAAAATCAATTTTAAATGGATCAAAAACTGTGCGAAAAGAAAAAACTCAAATGGAGCCTTCGAAGTTCTCTCAAATAGCGTCCAAGTGTGCAATAAATATTCGCACCGGAATTATTTGCGAATGTCAGAGGAGAAGTTTACTGAATTGCTAAATTCTATCCAAGTCGATTTGCAGAAGGCTGAAACACATATGCGAAAATATGTGCCACCGGATGAGCAGCTGGCCGTAACTTTTACGATATTTTGTCACCGGAGAATCTTACTTAAGCTTGGAATACCAAACCAAGTTATCGACAACATTCGTAATTGTTTTTAAATTTTTGTTATTATTTTAATTTATTAGTTCTTTAGTTATTTTTATTAACTAATTTTTAATTTTTATTTTTATATTATTTAATGTTAGGGTTGTCTTAGAATTTGATGGACTGTTGGATTCCTTTCCAAAAAATGTGCACTTAAAGTGCAAATATTTGTAAACATAAAATTCTAATGCACAAGGCATAGATATTTGTGAAACAATATAGGTGAATGCATGGTATTAATATATAAAATAAGATTTTGTCAACAAACTCCAACAGAAATAATATAATTTACGTTTTGTAGTCCTAGCAAAAAACTTGATCGAACAAACCATCCGAAAATTCATAATGCTCTTTTGTAAATACAATACAAAGCATGCCTGATTACAGTTATAACATTCTGTTTTATCGCTACAACCCGTTGTTTGGTGTCCCCAGTAAATATCAAGGGATACAAGTGTCGCACAAGGGACAAATTCATTCATTCATAGTTCACTGCCCATTTCGTCGTTTTGCTGGTAAAACAACAACAAATTTGACGTGTCCTGAGACAAATGTCCCCTGTGTGAGTGCGGCATTGCCGTATATCGTATTTAAAATATAAAAACATGGTGTAGGGGTATTATGGTGTAGTATATGAGTTCTCCGTATTGAGTTAACGTTCTTACCAGTTTTTCTAAAAACAACTTAATTAATATTATTCAATTAGTTTCAGTGTACAGTGAAAATTTGGAAATTCTCAAATGTCAATAAAAATCAAATAATTTGCATAACTTAACGAATATATAGATGCTATATGCGTATTTACCTATTTGACTTTCTCCAAAAATTTTTTTTTCTTCCTGAGAACTTTGAATGCAGCCACCAATTAATAAAAGGAAGATGATATGGCTACTGCCCAGATGATGAAGGCCAGCAAATGTTTGTTTGCACTTGAATTTCATCTCCGGATATTTGCAAATTTAATTTTACCTAACCTTATTATTCGTTTTATTTAAAACAAATATTGAATGTCCTTAATTTAAAAAAATAAAATTCGAAAATATACTTTTAACGTCCGAACCAATCATTCACTTCGCTAGCGAATATAAGTAACCTCCACACTAAACATCCAATTTGACACTACCCTCTAGCC
Organism: Physocephala rufipes; assembly: GCA_963966595.1. Taxonomy (NCBI): domain Eukaryota; kingdom Metazoa; phylum Arthropoda; class Insecta; order Diptera; family Conopidae; genus Physocephala; species Physocephala rufipes. The sequence continues at coordinate 12,661,544 of OZ016503.1, forward strand.
CAGATATCGATGACAAACGGGGTCCTCATTGAATTGGAGCTTGAAAACAGAGATAAAGAGATAGGACACATCGCACTAATACACATACATTTGCTCCATTCAGTAACAGAATGGTACAGTTTAGCATGAATTTGGTAGGTATTTCATAGGAAAACGCGTACTCGCGTAGACAGCAATCAAAAACATAGACTTTGAGTAAAGGGTGTCTGTATTTTAAGCGTCAAAGTTTTGGTGAATATAGTTGAGCCTTAATTAGATTAATTTTGTCATAAAATTGGCTTCTATGCTCTATGAAACCCCCTTACAATCGTTACACAAATCACACCACTTTTGTTTATGAGCGGTGAAATATGATGTTGGTTTTTCCTGGAAACTGGATGAAAGCAAAGAATAACAACAATATTGTGCAAGTCCACGTATAGTTTACGTGATGTAAACAATGCATAAAAAATAGACGTCAAATCACTGTTTTGCGTGGTGAATTGGGAATGTCCTACATCTTCATTTCTGGCGGATACAGATGGATATTGATGACGTTTTTACTCAAAATGTCACCTACGGTGGCCCAAATGACGTCTGTCTCCCAATGAAGGTTTTTGGTTTTAGACACAATTGACATATCATTTATCCAATTATTTTGAGATTTCAACTTAGGTAAATTTACAACATAAAGACATTCCCAACAGGTACATTTTTTTACAAATTTTGTAATTGTGGATGTACATGTTTTTTATATGCACTAAAATTGTTTGCTTAACCAAACAATTTGAAGTAATTTTTGGGAAACTAAATTCCATTTTCCATTAGAAAATGTGTTTTATTATGAAGGTTATTTTTAATCCCTGGTCGATTCCCGAAGTAGCTAAATCGTGATAACTGTGAACGAGGATAAAACAAAGAGCGAGTGTGAAGATTTAAGATAGCTCTCCGTAAGGTGTCTATAAGTCACGTGTAATATAGTTTTCCATTAGTTTTGCTCTTCTTTCTCCCTGCTGCATTTTAGGCCACAAATCATTAATGATTGGTAAAAATTCTTCCGATCGGGAAATATTTATGATTTCGTAAAAAATAACGGGTAACTATTTCTTAAGTTCAAACGGGCCGATCTTACGTAGTTAAAATATAACAATCGTAAAACATCTTGATCTGATGAAAATCCTACTGACGTGAACTGTAACGATGCATATATATTTAAATTAATTTCTTTTATTTTATTTATTTAACCTTATTAGGAGAACCAAGCAAGGCACATACATGTACTCGCAATATATTCTAGAAATTCTCTTAACATTTCTGTGAACTTCTGCAATTAGGCTAAATTAAGATAACATCGAATCTGAATGTGAAAAAATTATAACATATAAAAATCGGCGTTGGTATTCTTTAAGCTACGTTTCACCTCGGCCTTGAATTCAGTCAATTAAGGGTTACCTGCTTGTAAGGTACATGCTTTACTATTCAACTTTTTCGTAGGTAAGTATTGAAACAGGGACATAAAACAATTTGAGATATATTAATTGGTTTTCAATTTTAATAAAATTAATATCGCAAAGCTGTATTTGAAATAGTCAAAATAATATTTACTCCCACTAGTGCAAGTAAAATTATCCTTTAAGATGAAAAATAAAAGTGAATGATAAATTTGAATTGCCCTATGTACGCAAAAAGCACCGTTGTCAATAAAAAATCCATATCACTTCCGCCGTTGTTGGTTCCGAACGATAACAATAGCATTCAATTTTGTTTTTTGTAACCTAAATTTGAATCTGAGTGAATTTTTTAAAATAGTAATTCTTTGCCAACTAAAATAAGCACGCAAAAAGTACTTTTCCTAACATGAAAATAATCATAATTTCCGTGAATGTAAATGTACAAAATAATTACCCTCGTTTGAAATAAGCACAATTAATATTTTTAATAATTAATTAAATAATAATAATATTTTGCCAACTACAATGAGTGCGCAAAAAGTAATTTTCCTAAATTGTAAATATTAACACTGGTGTTATCACGTCACTGATATTTTCACCACATTATTTTTAAAATAATTGAAACAATTACCATAATGGAAAGAATTAAGTGAAATATATAGCGGACAATGCCGAAAATAAGAATTTGCTGCAGAACTGCCCCAGCGGGACAGTTTCAATTATATTCGTTCAGTTATAGTTTATATTCAGTTAGTATACAGTTTAAATTATATTCGTTCCCGAAGGAAAGTGTCCATTGCGAAAGGTAGGCTTGCGAATTGGAAATTTTTGCTCTCTAATTGGCAGCAGTAAAAATATCCAGTTGGCGGACGTTTAGCTAATGAGATGAACATGTAAAATAAGACTAAATATTAAAGTTCTAGTAAGGATTTTCTAGATAGATACTAAATAAAACAATTTTGAGGCTGGAACCACACCAAGTCAGCAATTGGATGGAAGCTTAACCTTTCCATATTTGTTCACATAATTATATAAAAGTATTTACAGTTTTTATTAAAATGTTAACTAACTTAATAATTAATAATAAACTTAGCTCAATTAAAATAACATATTAATTGAGCTAAAAATACCTAAAAATTTCAATTATTATATTATAAGACAAGAGTATTACAAGCATATATAATACAAATATCACAAATAGAAAACAAGGTCAAACGGAAATTACATAAATAAATTAATTTTTCTAAACAAATGAAATTATGCATTGATTACAAAATTATTTCATTTAATCGAAATTAATAATTTGGATGATATTAAACTAGGGCAGCACAGTGAAATAGACAGTCCGCACCCTCGAAGGCTTTATCCACCGTTTTCTACTCAGAAATATCACCAATAAAAGAGTGAAAATGCGGACAGGAAGATGAATCTGAAATATGAAGGCTATAAAAGCTTTGGAAAAATAGGCCAAATATATTTATCAAGGATAATTATTAAGTCAATATATGGCACAAGATCCACTAAACGAACTTTCCGAATATGTAGAGAATCCTTGCATTAAGTCAAACGTTGATGATAGGTTGGCCGATAAAATCACTACCATCGGCCATCAAAACCACTTCTCCATTAAATGAGCTAATAAAAGAAGAATTAACTCAACTTTCGATGCCTTTGGACGTTTCACCAAAAAGCCTTTCCGCACATATCATTACTGGCGAATATAATAAAGGAGATTCCCGAGGTAATAGAAAACTGAAAAAGCTTCTAAAAATTTCAAACCGGCGGAAAACACGATATTTTATGTTTGAAATTTAGTTTCGGTGGGACACGAATAAAATTAATTCAGTTAAATCACTTGAACCACAAATAATTTTGGGAAAATTTCGGTTATACAATACGAGGATCTGAGGGCACTGCATTTCAATCCTGAGTATGGACACCACGCGCAGATAATTTAATATAGCCGTGGCTATTAATAATTTACTTTCACCAAGGTTTAACTAAGAAGCACCGCATTAATTTTAGCCGAAAAATTAATACGACCAATTGTTGATATTAGTTGTTTACATAGTATTATCACGAAATGTCATACATGACATAATTTTGGTGAACTACGCACACATATTTAAAGGCCCCATACGTGAGTTTTGGTCGTGTACAATTTTGGTTTTTTTTTTTTGCCACATTCATTGTGGGTAAAGAGTTAAGGCCTGATTAGTCGTACGTTCGCTCTTTTTCGAACACGAAACTCATATGTCAAAACTCATAAGCTATATGCAGTTCGTGTGGTTGTGAGAATTTCCCCCCGCAATATCAAAATCATTTTAATATTTGGTCACGTTTCGAAAAATTCTCTCAAATTCGAACAAAGTGACAACTAAAAGTGAGTGGCCACATGAAGCTTTCACTTCAATTTATATTTACCAAGAAATGGACGACGAGAGTCTTATTGAGCTTGTTCGGCTAAATGAACTATTGTACAATAAATTCAGAGCCAGCTATAAGCTAATAGAATTAGTACATTCTACCGTGAATTGGTTTGCTTTTGCCTCCTAATTTTTTGATCTCATATTTTTTAAATGAATAATAATGAATGAATTTTTGATAAATGAATATTATTTTGAAATCGTTTTATTGATAAATGAATTGAATTGAATAGATAATTTTAAAAATAGTTTCTCCGTGTATACTGCAAGCTTATTTCTCCTTCGTTCATGAAGAAATTGGCTAATTTTCCTCGAATTCTTCCATTCATAGTAGAGTCTAATTATATTTAAGATCTCTAAATCACTTTGGTAATCCATTTACTTTTTTTGGAATTTGCAAATGATTGTAAGGATTGTTAACAACACCAATGAGCACAGCTGTCAAAAAGTGTGAAATTTCAATGAATGCCATTGAATTTGAATGAATTATGAATTTCCCATTAAAATCCGAAGAAACGGTACATAATTATTAATAATAATTAATAATAATACTTTATTTTCTATAATTACTTATATTATTTAGTAATATTTGAGTTAAAGAAATCCAAAGAATTTTTAAAATATAAAATTCATCAAAAAACTGCCTACAAAATTCCCACTTTCAAACATGGTTCGACGAGATCGGCAACATCATAATCAATTGAACCCCCTGCAACCCGAACAATTTCGAAACTGTAAACAATTACGAAAACGTACGACTAATCAGGCCTTTACCTATCCCTTTATATCTGGTTAAAATCGATTCAGTAAAGGCCTGATTAGTCGTATGTTCACTCATTTTCGAACATGAAACCCGACTGTCAAAACCCATAAGTTACATGCAGTTCGTGTAGTTGTAAGAATTAACACCCGCAATATCAAAATAATTTTGATATTTTGTTGTTTCGAAAAATTCTCTTGAATTCGAACAAAGTGACAACTAAAAGAGAGTGGCCACATCAAACCTTCACTTCAAAGTATGTTTACCAAAAAAATGGACGACGAGAGACTGATTTTATACAATAAGTTCAGAGCCATCTATAAGCTTCCAGCTGCGAAGAAGAAAGTGGTTTTGTAGCGGCTTTTCTAAATGAAAGCCGACCAAATTTAATAAAAAATCGTAAATAGGACGAGTCATTCTTGTTTGTAGAAAAAATTGGCCTTCATCCACATTTTTATACTCATGAAAACTTTTCTGAAGTAATCATGTCCTATTCGGTTACTGCTTATAGGACGAACACGCCAACGTCTAATTTGCCTCAAATTCTTCCACTCAAAGTATAGTCTAATAGTATTTAGGATCTCTAAATCACTTTGGTAATACATAATTTTTTTTCATTTTAGTAATTTTTTTTGGAATTTGCAAATAATTGTAAGAATTATTAATCAAACCAATAAGCAGCTGCCAAAAAGTGTGAAATTTCTATGAATTGCATTAAATTTGAATGAATTATGAATTATGAATTTCCCATTAATTAATAATAATTATAATAATAATAATTCTTACATTAATTAATAAGAATTCTTACATTTTTCTTGCTTTATTTTCTATAATTGCTTATATTATTTAATCATATTTTAAAATCTAAAATTCATCAAAAAATGTCCACAAAATACCACTTTCGAACATGGTTTGGCGGGATTGGCAGCAACATAAGCGATTGAACCCCCTGCAACCTGTAAAGTTTCGAAAAATTAAAAGACTAACCACGTCCTAACATTCAATAAGTAGCTTAGAATGGAGGGTGTACTTGTTGCGCGCAAATAAAGGGATCGCTAATGGAAAGCAGACTTTATATGAGGAAACTAACGAAAGTTTTCCACACTACAAAAATTCTGAGCGTCTTCTCCAAGCCAGTGTCGTAGTCTTCCCATTCGTTTCGGTTTGTGTAATAAGACCCTTAATCCCGTGCTCTCTGATAATAATGGCCAGCTTTCCTAAAAAACACACTATCAGCCTTATAATGTATCACGATACGAACACGATTCGAAAACGTTGACGAACACGAAACAAAAACGAAGCTGGAATAAGGCTCTGATAATGAAACCGCTTCGTTCACTTCGTTTCATTTCCAATTTATTGTTGTTGGCATCCACAGAAAATGCGCGCATGTTTACCTCCTCCCACTTCTCCTCTCCTTGCACTATTAAGCTGCAATACTTCTTTGCTGTGACGAACGCTTTTTTCTTATCGTCAATTTCGACAACCCTTTCGTGAAGTATTCGTGATACATTATCAAGTGATTTCCAATCGAACACGGGAATGCATGTAAAAAACACCAACAAAAATCTAGTTTTCGATTCGTGTTCGTTACGTTTTCATTATCGTTATTTTGGCATTCTTCTTCATCATTTCTTCGTTAAATCGAAGAAAAGCGGGGAAATAGCAAAAGAAAATCGAAGATTACGTTTTCGTATCGTGACACATTATAAGGCTGTATATTTCACACACGCTACTCTCTTCGTACCAAGAATAACAGTACGAAACAAAAATTTGTCTGACGTTTTTGACGCTTAAAAATAACTATATAAAAGTAAAATTGTATACCCCAGAGATCCCACCACTTTCTTCCTGTGCTTAGCAGTATCTCATAGCGGATTTGGTACAAATTATTAAGTGTGCTTATAATTTCCAAAACATCTATCACATCTTGCACATTACTTACATTCATTTATTATGAACTTTTTAGACAATTTTTCAATTTTAACAGTTTTCCATTCAAATTTAAATATAATTCGAATGCACAAATTGACAGGAAATATTAAAAAAATTGTAAACTTTTTGACACTAGCTGTGAATTCCATTGTGCTTTTCATTTTTTCAGAATTGCAGGCAAATCGGTATTCTGCTTTGACAATCAAGCGTGTTTCTTCAGTAAGTTCGAAGAGGGAAAATCTCGTGCGAAATTCAATGACGACGCCGAAAGAGAGATGACGCTTCGCACTACGTGCATTTTCTTAGGCCCAAATCGTGTAACACGCACGAAACGTCCGTCCATCAATTTGTTGTTGTTTTTCTGTCAAAATGCCGGTTTCGAATCGTATAACACGGATGAGACGGCTATACCTCGGCAACACGGAAATTTCACTTGTTGTTGTTTTTTTTCACATTTTCCAGTGAAGAGCGTATCGTGTAATGGCCTGATTATTCTGCCTTTGCACGAACTTGGCTGAGCAGGAAAAATTTGTAAAGAAAGTGGAATGAGATGTCCGAACACTGTTTCGTGTTTATTGATCAATTTTGCGAGCGTTGCCATTAGCATGAATCAAGCATTTATCTGTGGATATTTTCAAATTATTTTGGGTATGTTGGTGCAATATTGGTACACATTTACTCATTTAACGCACTTTACTTCCCCGTTACCATAATTGTTTCCGTAACCAATAAAAGATTTATTTTATATTTTCCGATAAAATATAAAGCCAATAAAGGTATTGTATTATATTCTCTAATCATTTAATAGTAAATTCGTTGCTTTAAAAACATTATACTTTAAGAGCCTTATTACGCAAAAAGTAACGATTGGTGAAACAGCGACACTGGCTTTGACGAGAAGTTCTAAATTGTTGTAATATAGAAAACTTAAGTCAGCTTCCGGAGTCATGAACTGTCCGGAGCGAATGATTTCTTGCTTCCGTTTTGTGTTCCGTATTAAGGGCCTAAATTTATGCTGGTATTATATAATATGTAGACTTATTTTCTTCCATTTATAAATTGAACATATTTTGTTAATAGACCAAATAATATGATCCCGTTTCAAAAATTAAACATATTTGGAAATTTTTTCTTCTTCTTTTCAGGCCACGTGCTATCAAGTAAGGGACATTTTATGTTGATTATTAGTTCGACATACTTCTTTTACTTTATTTTACCTTGTGTCTGTGCTAATTTGTTGTTTCGAAAATAATTAATATATTAATAGTAATATTAAAATTAGTGTTGGTAACTATCAACTGATTTCAAATGTCGATAGTTATAACTGAATGATTTTAACTATCGAATTATGTATTTCATTCACTTATTCATTCATTTAATCGACCCATTCGTGTTCAACTCATGTGTTGACAACATAATCAACAGACTTGTTGCTCTTGTTTAATTAATTGGGTATCGGCTTTTACTCTCTGAATGATTTTTGAATTACTAAGAACTACCAAATATTTGATTTATTCGGTAGTTTCTAGTAATTACCAATTCTGGGAGACAGATTCAATCGTTGAATGATGTTTGGATTACCAAAATCTATGCAATGAACAAATAATTTACAACTATCGGATAACTCGATAGTTTTTATTTGATAGTTCCTAACACTAATTAAAATACTAAATTGTGTATTCAAAAATTCTTGACTAAACAATGCTGTTTAAGTATAGAATCAGAGAGTGATACATTATTATGGAATTTATAGAACTGTGCACAGAGTGGTTGCGGAGGAGGAGGAGGAACAGAGGCTGCAGCGGGTTTTTTATAGAGAGATTCTGTACAACTGGTACTAGAACTGGATAGATTTATGGGTTTTTCCTCATTCATATTAGCAAATAACAAATATGTCTATTGTTTTACTACAAATTTTATGCAAAATGTTTTAAAAAATGTTAAATTGGTGCCAGATTGAGTTTCATGGTAAAAGTCTCAATTACGAACAATCCCTTGAACGTTTATTAAGCCAAAGAACAATTTTTTTTACATATATAGCCACATTGCACCATCAGATTTTGTAGAGATGCGATGTGGCAGCACGATTGAACTCTCAATTGACGCTACTTGCGAGAATATCAAAATCGATTTGATATTTGGATAAAGTTCGGGTCAAGTGTCGTGTTTTGTAGCAACACACACATGAACGTCATATAGAGATAGCGTTTTGACAATTGCAAAGTAGCTCTTAAGGCAGGATAGTCAGGCCATACGACACGGCCATTACACCTTTTTCAGACCCCGAATGACAATCCATTTTATAACTTCACCAACTTTGTTTTGATATGCCAACGTAGTTATTGTAGTATAGTAGTATTTATAAAATTCAATTATTTTTCGTGTACACTTTTTTGATTTAAGATGCGTAGACAACTTTTGCGAATGATTTATTTGATGACTAAAATGTTTGTATAAATTGATTACGAACAAATAAATGTCGTTATTTCTCATGCATAAGAATGTAAACGAACTTCAATTTTATTAAATATCTTAATGTATAACAAATTCGACTGATTTAGTTAACAGAATACTCGAATCATTTAAACTAATTTTTGGACATTAGAATCTAAATAGAACCTAAAAATAAAATTACATCAAATAATTTTTTCGAAAAAATTCTTCACATTTTGTCATGAACAATTATGCTACCATTGCTTTGAAGCCGAGTGGTAGACGCACTAGTTTATGTAAAATATAAAAGATTTTACTTGAGTATACATACCATTACGCAAATATGACTATTTTTAGTTTCAATTAAAATTACATTACTCTTAATAAGTTCCTTTCTTCATCGTAAGTCATTTAGTACAAATTTTGAGCTCCTAGATGCTCACATTAATAACCAGACCTATACGGAATTATTTATTTATTATCATCAAGAGAAACTCTTGAAAAATCAAATGTGTAAAACATGTGGCATTGGCATACCCTAATTATAAGCATATCCATTGTCTTATTGTCAACGGAATTAAATTAATTATTTCAACAGAATTTTTAGCGATGATGGTTCGGCTTGCAGTTGAAAATTAAAGGGAGTAATTTTATCTTAAATCTTGAATATAGATCGCAAGGCACCTAAGGATGCAGTTTTGACTGCACTGTCCACATTCTCCCCGAAACCTATAAGTTCGCAAGTAGGTAATTTGTGTGAATAAGAAGATGCAGATTTTGAATATATTTCTTTATATTTACCCTTCCCAGTAAGTTCTTTATTGGCGTAGAAATCAAAATAATACTTTACTAATACGGTATTTTTAGCAGAATCTCCAATTAGTCAAGGCTTGATTTCAGATATTTGTCGTTCACGGTATATCGTTTTTAAATTTTCCTCGGGATTGCAATAATGGCAATCGGAAGTCCTAGTTTAGTCTCTTACTGAATGAAAAGAGCTCTGAGTAATGATTACATTCCAGTATGTTTGATTTTCTTTCCGGTTATTGAATTCCCAGCTTTATCGTTTGTTACCTCAATTCACGCAAGGTAGGAGCAACCCAACGCTTGATAGCTTGACCCAACGGCTCTGCGATGAGAGAATTAATTGGTAATTTTTAGAATCAACTAATGTCAAATTACTCACCAAAACTTGATGTTTCACTAATATAACGCTTTGTTGGGAATATCCATAAAATGCATCGAAATATTGACATTATTAAATTAAGGATTAACAGGACTTTACGACAGAGATTTGGTGGTTCAATACAAATAGCACATATCACTCACTCGAAATAGCGCCGACTTCATGTAACTCACACTTTCAAATAGTTATAAAAATCCCTCTTCTATTATTGCAGTAGGTTACTGTTAGAATTAGAATAATTCTAATAATTCAATTCAGTTTTCAGAACTAGTACCTATGAAAAAATGTTAACAATAATTTGTTTACATAATATTTTCACAAAATGTCATACGTGACATTATTTTGGTGAACTACGCATGCATATACATAACACCTGTACGTGAGTTTCGGTCGTGTAAAATTTTGCGGTTTTCTTGCCACATTTAATTGAGGGAAAAGTTTCCTGTCTCGTTGTCTCTGGAAACCGTATCGTGATCAGAGATAATGAGATAGGAAACTCTTTACCCACAAAAAAATGTGGCAAAAAAAACCAAAATTTTACACGACCGAAACTCACGTACAGGGGTTATATATATGTATGCGTAATTCACCATATTAAATGTCACGTATGATATTTCGTGAAAATATGTAAACAGTTCGCATCGACGGCTTGATTTGAAAGCACGTTTTGTGCTCTGTTTTGAAGTGAAGATAATAAGAAAAAGAGTCACAAACAAGAATTTAAATTCTATAAGTTCTATAAAATAAGTTCGATAAAGTTCAAGTAAAAGAAAATATTAATAAGTCAAAGTAGAACATAACGCGGGCTTCAGACAGAATTCGGATGATCGTATAGCCTTTGAGCTGGCCAACACCACTGGTGTCTTATTCTCATGTCACCACAAATCCCAAAAACATCCCAAAATAGAATAAAGTGATGAACATTTTGGAATCCTGTAGGAAAGAACAACAAGAAAGAGTTACAGATGCCACTCGGTGTTTAACGTGAGTGCCTGCCGTGTTGGCTTAAACTCACGGTGGGCCTACCCACACTCGGGATTACTAGGTAGACATTGTGAATACCTTATATACTGGCAATCATCAGCCACGAAGAAAGAGTTACAGATTGCTGTCTGGTGTTTTACTTGGACACCTGCCATGATAGGCTTAAGTCCAAGGCGGGCCATCCCGCACAGGGTTGCGAGTACGAACTCTGTGAACGTACCTTTTTTTGCATATAGCGACAACCGACGCCCATTTCGCTTACGGTAGCCAACCGTAGCTTTATCATGTACCTGTGGAAGACTGTGTGTGGCAGGACATTCCTCGCAGGTAACTATTTCGGCACTATCTAAGGCCTTGTGCCGGTGGGGACACTCACCGGCACTTGAGTTGACGGAGGCGGCCTCCTCGCGCAACTCTCGCGGAGACTCAAGGTCTCTACCCGCGTAACTTTGGGTGGTAACCACAGCCACCACGAAGCTCCCACTAGGGGGCCTACCCACGATGCGCTATATGTGTGGGCTTTATATTAGCGGGGTTCGAAGACCCCATACAATGCGCATCACCCGTGGTACCGCTTTTATGCCTTCGGTGAGGCCTCGGAACCAGGGTGCATAGTTCATGGCTAGTGAACCAGCTTGCACTCTGGTCACTGCCATTTTGTTGCCCACACCGCAACGGGACTGGCACCCGAAGAAAGAGTTACAAAAGGAAATGCACGGTTAACAGCAAGTAACAATTTTTGGGAGCGCTGGAAGGCAAACAATTAATTTGCAATCAAGATAGTATAAAGCAGCCTACACAAAATATAAATAATCAAGTGAAAGACGCCACTTAATTCGAAAAAGAAATTGAAACAGGCGCGCCTAACAAATTATTCAGTTCACAAGAACTCAGTCATCAAAGTAAAATCAATTAGAATAATTCTAATAATTCAATTCAGTTTTCAGAACTAGTACCTATGAAAAAATGTTAACAATAATTTGTTTACATAATATTTTCATAAAATGTCATACGTGACATTATTTTGGTGAACTACGCACACATATACATAACCCTTGTACGTGAGTTTCGGTCGTGTAAAATTTTGCGGTTTTCTTGCCACATTTAATTGAGGGAAAAGAGTTTCCTCTCTCGTTGTCTCTGAAAACCGTCCTAGTTGTGATCAGAGATAATGAGATAGGAAACTCTTTACCCACAAAAAAATGTGGCAAAAAAACCAAAATTTTACACGACCGAAACTCACGTACAGGGGTTATATATATGTATGCGTAATTCACCATATTAAATGTCACGTATGATATTTCATGAAAATATGTAAACAGTTCGCATCGACGGCTTGATTTGAAAGCACGTTTTGTGCTCTGTTTTGAAGTGAAGATAATAAGAAAAAGAGTCACAAACAAGAATTTAAATTCTATAAGTTCTATAAAATAAGTTCGATAAAGTTCAAGTAAAAGAAAATATTAATAAGTCAAAGTAGAACATAACACGGGCTTCAGACAGAATTCGGATGATCGTATAGCCTTTGAGCTGGCCAACACCACTGGTGTCTTATTTTCATGTCACCACAAATCCCAAAAACATACCAAAATAGAATAAAGTGATGAACATTTTGGAATCCTATAGGAAAGAACAACAAGAAAGAGTTACAGATGCCACTCGGTGTTTAACGTGAGTGCCTGCCGTGTTGGCTTAAACTCACGGTGGGCCTACCCACACTCGGGATTACTAGGTAGACATTGTGAATACCTTATATACTGGCAATCATCAGCCACGAAGAAAGAGTTACAAAAGGAAATGCACGGTTAACAGCAAGTAACAATTTTTGGGAGCGCTGGAAGGCAAACAATTAATTTACAATCAAGATAGTATAAAGCAGCCTACACAAAATATAAATAATCAAGTGAAAGACGCCACTTAATTCGAAAAAGAAATTGAAACAGGCGCGCCTAACAAATTATTCAGTTCACAAGAACTCAGTCATCAAAGTAAAATCAGGTTCCATACTTTTTAAAATTTACGGTCGTAATCGATTAATATATTCAATTCTTTCAGAATGAGCTAAACTTTCCTCTAGTTCTAACCAATTCAGAACGCTTAACAATTTATGGTAACTTACCAAGCATTATAATAATGTCACCTCCCAAACCGGAAACAGTGTTCATAGAAGAAAGTTATCAAGATAGCACCTGCGCGGAATCAAAGCCTCTCCTGCATGAAGTTTTCAAAAATGGCAATGAGACTAAATAATTTAAAACGTATAGAAGGCGCGAAGTAATACAAAAAGTAAAAACAATATAATGGTCGAATTCTAATTAATTTTGAATATTTTCCTTTCTAGAAAAGAAGCAGCAAAGAAGTGAAGAGAAAACAGATGCAAAAAAGACAACGGAGGAAACGGTATCAAAAATCGAAGTAGCCGAAAGGAATATATTATTCCTTTATTATAATATAATAATTATATATATAATATAATAACTGAATTTTTAAGTTGCTTTAGCTCAATTAATATGTTATTTTAATTAAGCTAAGTTTATTATTAATTGTTAAGTTAGTTAACTTTTTTATAAAAATTGTGTAAATCCTTTTATATAATTATGTGAACATTATGTGCATTTCCACATCACCCATGAGGTATGCACTGTGATGCGTTACCGTTTTTTTTTTGGGTGTCCGGTTCCCCAGTAGGCCTATTTCACCCTTACAATAAATAATTATAATTATAAATATATTCTGTACATAAACATAATCAAAAGTAAGTGTTATTAAAAAGCCAAAGAAAACTAATATTGGTACCAGGAACGATATCCAAAATGTTAGGCAATAATATATAATTGCACATTATATGCTCTACACCCATTATTATATTACTTACAAGCAAGTACACCCACCCTCACTCAGGCTGAAACCACACCGAACCATCAATACTCCTAGAAAAATATAAAGTTCATTAAATGTAAAACACAAAAGAAAGTTTTGTACTTACATAGGAAATTATGGAAAGTTTCAGCTTCCGTCCAATTGTTGACTTGGTGTGGTTCCAGCCTTGGTAAATATCTTACCAAGGTAAATAGTCTTATTTTACATGTAAATCTTATTAGCTAACCGCCGGCCAACTGGATATTTTTACTGCTACCAATTAGCGAGCATTATTAACAATATTAATTGTGTTTATTTCAAACGAGGGTAAATATTTTGAACTTTTGATATTTACATTCACGGCTATAATAATTATTTTCGTGTTAGGAAAAGTACTATTTGTGCACTCTGCGTAATTGGAAATATATTATTATTATTTAATTCATTATTAATTAATTATTAACAATATTAATTGTGCTTATTTCAAACTAGGGTAATTATTTTGAACTTTTGATATTTACATTCATGGCAATAATAATTATTTTCATGTTAGGAAAAGTACCTTTTGCGCGCTTACTTTAGTTGGCAAAGAATTACTATTTTAACAATAATTAATGTCACATTAAGCAAAATTAGTTGTTAGGAACAAACAGCGGCGGAAGTGGTATGGTTTTTTATTGAATAAGGTACTTTTTGCGCACTTAGGGATATATAAAATTTATCAATCATTTTTCTCTTTGGTCTTAAAGAATAATTCTGATTGCACTAACGGGAGGTGTGACTATTTCAAATAGAGCCTTGCGATAATTATTTTATTAAAATAGAAAACTAATTAATTTATCTCAAATGGTTTTATGTCGTGAACCCTGTTTCAATATTTACTACGCAAAAGGTGAATAATAAAACATGTACCTCACAGACAGGTAACCCTTAATTGATTGAATTCAATGCCGAGGTGAAACACAGCTCAAGGTATGCCAACGACGATTTTTATATATTATAATTTTTTTACATTTGGATTCGATGTTATCATAATTTAGCCTAGTTGCAGAAGTTCATAGAAATGTTATGAGGATTTCTAGAATAACCCTGTTTGATTCTCCTAATAAAGTTAAATAACTAAAATAAAGTTAAATAAATGAAATAAAAGAAATAAATTGAGTTAAATATATATCGTAATAGTTAACGTCAATAGGATTTTTATCAGACCGAGATGCTTTAAGATTGTTATAATTCAACTACGTAAGACTGGATATTTGAGCCTTAATAAGCAGTTGCCTGGGATTTCCTACGAAATCATAAATATTTTCCAATCGGAAAAATATTTACCAATCATTAATGATTTCTGGCCAAGAAAGAGAAGCAAAACTAATGGAAAACAATATTACGCGTTTAATATATGCGTGTATATCTTCACACTCGCTCTTTGTTTTATCTTTGTTCGGAGTTATCACGAATTAGCTAATTCGGGAGTAGACCGGGGATTAAAAATAACATCCATAATAAAACAGATTTTCCATCTGGCTTCTCACATATTACATCAAATTTCTTGTTTAAGCAAATGATACCTTCAAATCTATGTGGATATAAAAAACATGTACCTCCGCAATTACACAGTTGTCAAAAAAATGTACCTGAATGGGAATGCTTTTATGTATAAATTTTAACTAAGTTGAAATCTCAAAATAATTGCATAAATGATATGTCAATGGGGTCTAAGACCAAAATTTTTCATTGGAAGACTGACGTCATTGGGGGCACGGTAGGTGAGTTTGAGCGTAAAAATTACGTCATTGGGGCACCGTAGGTGAGTTTATGAGTGAAAACGTCATCAATTTCCGTCCGTTTCCACTAACACCACTATGCATTTCTGCGTCAAATCTACAACCAGAGTTGCACTTTTCAGAAGTTTCCTATCTCTTTATCTCTGGTCGTGATCGGACGTGTTCTTTTAAGTTCTTGCTACTAATTTATATTTATTCTAATTCTATAAAAGTAATGGAAAACAATATTACGCGTCTAATATATGCGTGTATATCTTCACACTCGCTCTTTGTTTTATCTTTGTTTGGAGTTATCACGAATTAGCTAATTCGGGAGTAGACCGGGGATTAAAAATAACATCCATAATAAAACAGATTTTCCATCTGGCTTCTCACAAATTACATCAAATTTCTTGTTTAAGCAAATGATACCTTCAAATCTATGTGGATATAAAAAACATGTACATCCGCAATTACACAGTTGTCAAAAAAATGTACCTGAATGGGAATGCTTTTATGTATAAATTTTAACTAAGTTGAAATCTCAAAATAATTGCATAAATGATATGTCAATGGGGTCTAAGACCAAAATTTTTCATTGGAAGACTGACGTCATTGGGGGCACGGTAGGTGAGTTTGAGCGTAAAAATTACGTCATTGGGGGCACCGTAGGTGAGTTTATGAGTGAAAACGTCATCAATTTCCGTCCGTTTCCACTAACACCACTATGCATTTCTGCGTCAAATCTACAACCAGAGTTGCACTTTTCAGAAGTTTCCTATCTCTTTATCTCTGGTCGTGATCGGACGTGTTCTTTTAAGTTCTTGCTACTAATTTATATTTATTCTAATTCTATAAAAGTAATGGAAAACAATATTACGCGTCTAATATATGCGTGTATATCTTCACACTCGCTCTTTGTTTTATCTTTGTTTGGAGTTATCACGAATTAGCTAATTCGGGAGTAGACCGGGGATTAAAAATAACATCCATAATAAAACAGATTTTCCATCTGGCTTCTCACAAATTACATCAAATTTCTTGTTTAAGCAAATGATACCTTCAAATCTATGTGGATATAAAAAACATGTACCTCCGCAATTACACAGTTGTCAAAAAAATGTACCTGAATGGGAATGCTTTTATGTATAAATTTTAACTAAGTTGAAATCTCAAAATAATTGCATAAATGATATGTCAATGGGGTCTAAGACCAAAATTTTTCATTGGAAGACTGACGTCATTGGGGGCACGGTAGGTGAGTTTGAGCGTAAAAATTACGTCATTGGGGGCACCGTAGGTGAGTTTATGAGTGAAAACGTCATCAATTTCCGTCCGTTTCCACTAACACCACTATGCATTTCTGCGTCAAATCTACAACCAGAGTTGCACTTTTCAGAAGTTTCCTATCTCTTTATCTCTGGTCGTGATCGGACGTGTTCTTTTAAGTTCTTGCTACTAATTTATATTTATTCTAATTCTATAAAAGTAATGGAAAACAATATTACGCGTCTAATATATGCGTGTATATCTTCACACTCGCTCTTTGTTTTATCTTTGTTTGGAGTTATCACGAATTAGCTAATTCGGGAGTAGACCGGGGATTAAAAATAACATCCATAATAAAACAGATTTTCCATCTGGCTTCTCACAAATTACATCAAATTTCTTGTTTAAGCAAATGATACCTTCAAATCTATGTGGATATAAAAAACATGTACATCCGCAATTACACAGTTGTCAAAAAAAATGTACCTGAATGGGAATGCTTTTATGTATAAATTTTAACTAAGTTGAAATCTCAAAATAATTGCATAAATGATGTCAATGGGGTCTAAGAGCAAAATTTTTCATTGGAAGACTGACGTCATTGGGGGCACGGTAAGTGAGTTTGAGCGTAAAAATTACGTCATTGGGGGCACCGTAGGTGAGTTTATGAGTGAAAACGTCATCAATTTCCGTCCGTTTCCACTAACACCACTATGCATTTCTGCGTCAAATCTACAACCAGAGTTGCACTTTTCAGAAGTTTCCTATCTCTTTATCTCTGGTCGTGATCGGACGTGTTCTTTTAAGTTCTTGCTACTAATTTATATTTATTCGCGAGTTCCTGTTTGGTTTCTTGTCTTCAGTTGCGCTTTGTTCTTTTCTTTTGTTGCGCCATAGTCGACGCTATCTTTTGGTCGCGAGGGCTGCATTAATTTATTTTTAAATCAGAAGTTACAATTTTTGTCCTTTTTTAGCAAGAATGGCTCTAACGTGTAATTTCAAAAACTGCAAGCTTAATAATGTCGATTGTGCGACCTTGTTTTTCACATAAAGTGTGTTGGCATTAGTGCCCGCGTTTATGATGTCCTCGTTTCGAATAAAGGGATCCGTTAGTTTTGTGAATCCTGCCGGCAAAAGGAAATTGATTCAGTAGACACTTAAATAGTGCTCGAAGCACTTCAATATAATTTCCCAGGAATTGGTGGCAGTCTAGTAGTCCGATTCCTTTAATTCGATATATTCGGTTCGGCTTTTTTATAACTCTAATTTATTGTTGTGTGCTCCGCCGGTGGACCCAGATATCCCGGTAACGAAATCTTCTAAAGATGTATAATCCATGAAGAATGCTAGTCGAGTGGGCGCAGTCCCAGCACTGATTAATTTATTAAGCCCGAATCCTGATGCTCCAGAAATGTGGTTACACCTGAAGTCAACGTTACTACAAGCGGTCCACTTCATTTGGAAATTTACTTAATACATCTCAAGCTTCATCTGCTGCGGTCTCATTTGTTCCAAATGAAACATTTGCTCCAAATGAAACAGGTGCTATCCCCAAAACAAGCCTTATTGCCTCATCGGTGCTGCCTCGTCGTAATGAACTTGTTGTTGTTTAGCCGATGAAGACAGTTTTTATTTCAAGATTTGCGGCTGATATTCTCCTGAGGATATTCGCCTATATATTAGTAATTAGTTCTGTTTTAATGACGCAAATATTACTATAAGAAAATATAACTTCAAGCCAATGAAATCGTACTCCTCTTTCAATGTGAACCTACCTGAGCATTTATCTCACCGTGTTTTGAATTCGAGTTTCTGGCCGAAGAATGCTGTCATTCATAAATTTGTTTATGGGCCGAGAAAAAATCGTACTTCAAAAAACTAACTAGTCCTTCATCTGCTTCCGTCAACGCACCTGCTAATCGATTGAGATATTGCTCAGCAGTTTTCAGTATATCTATTTTATACCAATGCTCGAGGCTTAAATACTAAGTTAACATATTGCGTGTTAATTCAGTTGGCCTTGATTTAGATTTGATGGATTTAATGGTTTCACATGGCTGAAGCCTGATACTCTAAATTTACTTGAGGAATACGAAACCGATGAAACGTGTTGAAGAGCGTACATGAATTCTGCGAATGTTTTACATTAAGAAGACATCTTACCTGCTAGACGTCTAACCTTTAGTGGAAAACTTCGAGGTTTGGTATTACTTTTAATTAGATTCTGGTATCCAAACATCAGTGTCCTTTAAACGATGGGTAGGCACATCGCCACCGTCAAAGTTTACAATGCGTCAATGATCTATTCCGCAAACTCCCAAAGTTTTATATTGATCTGCGATTTCACAACTCTCTTATTCACTATTTTTGTCGTATTGATCTTCTTCACCCTTGTTATCGCCATATTGTAGTATCAGCCTTTTGGTGAATATTCACAGCGTCACTTTCTTTCGTACTGATTAGAGTTGTGTAGTTCCGGACATGTATAGTCCCTTGATAAACCTCCGACCCCCGAGGATGTTTGTAATCAGAGATAAAGAGATAGGACATCTCGCACTAAATACATGCATTTGCTCTATGCAGTCAAGGAATGGTACAAATTTAGTTGGAATTTGGTACTTATTTCATAGGAAGCGCGTACTTGCGTCAACACTAATCAAAAGCATGGGCTTTGAGCAGAAGGTACTGTTGATTTTAAGCGGCAAAGGTTTTGTGAATATGGTTGAGCCTTCTGCGGATTTTGATTAATTTTCTCACAAAATTTGCTTCGTGGTTGTTAAAAATAGTTCAAAAATGAATATGGGGATAATTGTGCGGAAATTGGATATTTTTCTTGATCTCTCAAGCTTTCAAAACACAATATTTGGTAATGAGTTGAAGGACGTACTTTTCTATGTGACCCCGTTACAATCGTTACAGAAAACTCACGACTTTTGTTTATGCGCGTTGAAACAGGTTGTTGCTTTTTTCTGGAAACTAGATGAAAGGAAACAATAACAACAGTATGGCACAATTCCACGAATAGTGTACGTGATGTAAACAATGCATAAAAAATAGACGCCAAATCACTTTTTCACGCGGTGAATTGAGAGTGTGTGTATCTTTTTATCTCTGATTCCGACTAAACATGTCCGAGCAGTTTAGTGCCATTAAAATGTAAGCCGAAGACGAAAGACTTTTGCGACTCTTCCAGGCGATAACGAAAGCAATCGTTAAAACGGCAGGCGTAATTTTTGACGAAATCTGGCGAAACCAAAAAAGTTTCGTGTGTCAAATTTTTGAGCGGTTTTCATTGCTTTGTACAGCCGAAATTCTTTCACTCATACAATTCTCTCATTCGTTCATTTACTGGCCGTTTTATTTTGCTGTAAGCACAGAGATAGCAGAATATTCGTCAGAAATTTTAAAGTCGCCGGAATTCAGCTTATCAAGCCCGTTAAACTAACATAACCACAAACTGGTTGCTCTTGGTTAATCAATTGGGTATCGGGTTTAACTCGGGTTTTACTAAACCTATCGAATAAATATAATGATTGGATTATTCGAGATTTTCTGCTAATTACTAATTCCGAGAGGCAAATTTATCCGCTTAATGATTTATGAATGACTAAAAACTATCGGAAGAACCTATCGAATAAATGATTAGTTTACCAAATAACTAGATAGCATTTATTCGACAGTTCCCAACACTATCAGCAAGCCAGTGGAAAATGAAGCTACAGTCTCAGAAGCCAGGCGAAGGACGCCGAAAGTTCTACGTTTTACGGATATCGGCGCGTTTTTCTTCTAAGTCGGCGTCAACGATTCGTCTCGTCTTCGTCCTACATTTTATGGCCATAAAGGGCATTGGCGGTGGATACCAGAATCTAGTTTTTATAATGTACCACCAGCTCTATACCACCTATTTTCCTTCATGTGGCGAATGGAGAACGGGTTCTGGATGCTTTTGCTGCTCCCGGTGGAAAATCACTTTTCATGCAAAAGACTTTGCATCCCACTACAATTGTGTGTAATGATATACAAGAAAGTCGTTTGAGACGAATACGCAGGGTAATGGGAGTACCTGTTTGACTATGACAGACTATGGAACTGCAAGCGTTTGATCCAGAATAAATTGAATTCATTCAATATTCAATAATACAATGCTTACTTGTTGATTTACCGAGTACAACGAATCGTCACTCCTTAATTGAGAATAATCGGACGGATAAGTACACCGAATTCTGTTGTTATTATTTTATATATAAAATACGATTACGTTTCAATTATTTCCTATGATTGGCAGATAAGAATATAAAATTCCCATGATCAATGCATTTCCACGCCACCCAAGGGGTATATACGTTGGCGCGTCACCGATTTTGTTTTTAGATGCCCGGTTCCCCAGTAGGCCTACACCACCCATATACAAACACACAAGATACACTTATTTTATAAATTATACATTATACGTTGTTAGAGGCTTTTACATTATACGTTGTTAGAGAAAAAATTAAACTCTAAAACGTATAATTATACATTATACGTTGTTAGAGAAAAAATTTTATAATAATATGTAAAAAGTGAAAGTAAAATTTGGTAAAGTGAATGTTATATCAAAGAATATAGAGTAGATAGAAGGTGCATGACGAAAATATTTCGAATTAGATGCGGTCGGTCGGCAGGTAGCGGGTGAATGAGCAACATGTTAGAAGAAAGCCAGGCAACAATCACGACAAGCAGAAAGTAGCCGAAGCTGCCGAAGCTAATTTAATTCGTTGCCCAAGTTGCTTCTTTTTAGCTTCCTATGTTTTGGTGCATTCATTTGATTCTCATTGCATGTTCTTAGTATATGCTTTCATTACTTGATGAACTCTCAATTGATATGGACCGTATCAATGCGAATAAGAAAATGCGTAAGATCGGAACAAATTTATGCTAATTTATTAATATTACTGCTAATTTTGTTAGTAAAATTGACAAAATTTTTGATTGTTTAATTAGCTCTTCAATATATTCTGCAAATTGTAAAAAATCAACTTAATAACGAACCATATAATTTTATATTGTTTTTCCAAATCTATTTAAATGAAGTGTCTTTTATAAATAAGAGAAAAATTTTTTATTTCTTAAACGGTATGCGGATGACATTAGCGGCCTTAAGTGATGATATTTTAAAACTAAGTACGGATTTCTTTTTCAAAACTTTGATGACGAATATGTTGAGGGTGAATATGTTGAGAAGTCTCTAGAGAATAGCGTAATCCCAGTCGGATTTAAATATTTGTAAGATACACGTCCAGTTATTTGCAGATATATTTACAAAAAGTCCTGAAACTTTAGTCATAATGCAAATAATTTTAGAAAAGTGTAAAAAAACAACGCCAGAGTAAGTTTAGTGGTCCGTGTCTTGAACACAAGCTAAATATTTTAATTTTTGTTTTGCTAAGAAAGCATTGTTTGTGGGCTGTGGAAAAAAAGGTAAGCATCTATTAGAAAACCAAAACCAAAACTGGGAAGGTTGACAACCAAACATGAAGCGAAACATGAATATCGCAACAATGTAGCTAAACTGGGGTTCTAATATTGGAACCCCAGAGCAAAAATTTTTTGCGCTGCAACATATATGAGATGCACTTTCTATCTACTCTATATTCTTTGGTTATATGTTATGAATGCTAATTAAATGTTTATTATTATGATATAATGACAAAATGTTGTTAAATGAAAAGCTAAATAAATTTATAATAAAGAGAATGTTAAAATGAAGCAAATAGAAATCGTGCGTTCACAATTATGATATAATATTATTTACTAAATATACTTTACTGGAATACATACACGTACCTCAATATCAATACAGCAGTTTGCCCTTGAATTATTTTTCCGAAATGATTCTATAGATGTGCGACGGAAAGGAATTCTTGTTTAAAATTTGGAGACAAGCTCTCTATTTTAAAAAAACAAACTTTATTTTATTTAGTATTAATTTTAGAGCTTTCAATTGGAAAACATCGGCTGCAACCATATTACCGTAATCCGTCGGTGGCAGCGTCCGAAAACCTTAAGGCGTGACCATTGCCTGGACATCCAACCTTACTACATACTCGCACACTCGGGTGCCAGTCCTGTTAAGATAAGGGCAACAAAATGGCAATGGCTAGTGTGCTTGCACAGTTCACTTGCCAAATGAATTACGCACCCTAGATCCGAAGCCTCACCAAAGGCTTAAAAATGGTGCCACGGGTGATGGCACCTAGGGTCATAGACCCTCAAAATATAAAGCCCACTTAAGTACCACATCTTGGGTAGGCCCTCTTGTGGGAGATTCGTGGTGGCTGTGGTTGTACCCAAAATTACGCGGGTAGAGACCATCTTCTCCAGGTATAGTTGCGAGTGCAGGAGTCCCAATCCCTCCACTCGGCTGCCGGTAGCCACATACCGGAAGAGGTGTTAGATAGCTCACCGGCCTCGATAGCTCACCTGCGAGGAAGTCCTGTCCTATCCAGGCTTTCATAGGTACATATATTTCGCAACAGGGCAAATTTCCAGCCGTGGTCGTTGATTGCTGATATAAATGGTATTCAAAGTGTATACCTAGCAACGCCGAATGTGGGTGGGCCCACCATGGACTTAAGCCAATAATGGCAGGTGTCCATGTAAAGCACCGAGTGGCATATATGTACTCGCACACTTGGCATATTTTTTGAAAAAATGTAAATTTTTGGAATCTTCAAAGTAATTTTTTAATTTTATAAATTTAAAAATTGTGGTGAAAAAATATGTTGTGAAAGCGCTGCATATTTAGTTCAAAAAAAGAAACTTGAGGAATACGAAACCGATGAAATGTACTGAAGAGTGTACATGAATTGTGCGAGTATGTTTTGAACTGAACTGAAAACTATCGAAATTCCGTATAGAAATTATTGAAATATCTGAAATTTTAAAAAAAGTTACCTACATAATCTTGTTCAGTACCAAAATAATGAAATTTTCCAAATATAAAAGTAGTTCCAAGCACATTTAGCGAGCTATATTGGTTTAATATATTGGTTTATGTTTTAACGTTAAAATTTAGCTTATACCACATTGCCAAATGCCCGAAACACGGTTTTCATACGAACGCTTAATATATATATATATATATATATATATATATATATATATATATATATATATATATATATATATATATATATATATATATATATATATATATATATATATATATATATATATATATATATATATATATATATATATATATATATATATATATATATATATATATATATATATATATATATATATATATATATATATATATATATATATATATATATATATATATATATATATATATATATATATATATATATATATATATATATATATATATATATATATATATATATATATATATATATATATATATATATATATATATATATATATATATATATATATATATATATATATATATATATATATATATATATATATATATATATATATATATATATATATATATATATATATATATATATATATATATATATATATATATATATATATATATATATATATATATATATATATATATATATATATATATATATATATATATATATATATATATATATATATATATATATATATATATATATATATATATATATATATATATATATATATATATATATATATATATATATATATATATATATATATATATATATATATATATATATATATATATATATATATATATATATATATATATATATATATATATATATATATATATATATATATATATATATATATATATATATATATATATATATATATATATATATATATATATATATATATATATATATATATATATATATATATATATATATATATATATATATATATATATATATATATATATATATATATATATATATATATATATATATATATATATATATATATATATATATATATATATATATATATATATATAT
>OZ016503.1:12686782-12739282 GCA_963966595.1 Physocephala rufipes
AATCCACAATGTAAACAAACAAAAAAACGACAAACAAAAAAGCGACAAACATACAAGTACATTTACTTTTATTATATGCTCGTCGGATTGGTCTTTCAAATGATATCCAGTGCTCATTTTATGACGGCGTAAAATGCATTCTAGATATATTCAGTCCGATAAAAAATCAACTAAAAATTGATAGCAATTATTTAAAGAATAAAAATTAATATTGTTTATGCCGACGTTGTTGTTAAAAAGCAATTTTTGTAATTTTCTCGCTCCACTTGTGTATGTTGCAGAAGGTTGAGATGGTTCGGCTTTTGTGATCCTTCTGTTATTTTATTTTATTTTGTTGTATTTTGTCAAACATGCGAAAAATGACTAGTTTCGTCTTTGGCCTTTAGTTTTTTGTCTTATTATTTTCATTACTTTAATATTATTATTTTCATTAATGATTTTATCTCATTTTTTCTGTAGCTACTTTTTTTCTAATGTGTAGTTGCTTTTTTCAGATTCATATCTTAATTAAAAAATACAAGTTTTGTGTTTTATTTTATGTTAATTTTATGTGAATATTCATTTCAGCCTCCTCTATATATCATTACGCCCACTTATAGACGGCCCGAACAATTGGCCGAATTGACACGGTTGGGTTATACGCTAAAGCATGTTTCTAATCTATTGTGGTTAGTCATCGAAGATGCTGACAAAACATCGCCATTGGTGGCGGGTACACTGGAACGCATTGGTGTACCCTATGAGTATCTTGTGGGTAAGTTTATTATCTACAGATCAAAATTCATTTGTTAATCAGATCAATGAAATGCGGCTGATTATATCAATCGAAGCAAGTAGCTTTCTGAAGAAACGATTCTCAGGACAAATAGGGGCGAAAGGCAAAGAATTTCATTTTTTGTCAAATCTTTGAGAGCGAGCTGTTCTCTTCCACAAATCCATTCTATTATCACTATTTGTAGATCCCCAATTTTCACTTTCAGCACCGATGCCAATAGAATACAAAAAATTGAAAAAGGCGAAACCACGCGGTGTATCCAATCGCAATCGCGGCCTCCAGTGGTTACGAGAAAACGCTACTGAAGGCGTTTTATATTTCGCCGATGATGACAATACCTACGATATCACAATCTTTGAACAGGTGAAAAGGATCGGGGCCTACAAATGGTCTTACCCATTCTTATTAAGTCATTTATTCATTGAATCATTCTCTATAGATGCGTTATACCAAAAAGGTATCGATGTGGCCGGTGGGACTAGTCACAAAATTTGGTGTTAGTAGTCCGATCATACGGAACAATCAAATTGTTGGTTTCTATGATGGTTGGATTGGAAATCGCAAGTATGCGGTAGATATGGCCGGTTTTGCGATAAGTATAAATTTCCTGCTGGAGCGGCCCACCGCCAAAATGCCTTTTAAACCAGGTTATGAAGAGGATGGTTTCTTAAAAAGTCTAGCGCCATTAAATAATTCCGAAATTGAATTACTCGCTTCAAATTGTACGGAGGTAAAATCTCGAAATCAAGATATTTATATTTTTCTGAGCATTTTTTTGATAAATTTTCAGATCTTAACATGGCACACACAAACAAAGAAAAATGAACAAGCACAACCGCTTAACATGACAGAGTATGGAGATACAAATCTAGTTCGAATTGACAAAGGATTGGTTCGTTCATAAACTATCAGCTATTCGAAATAATCCAAAGTAACTATAAAAATAATATTGAAGAAAATAATAATTATTTTCAAGATCAAAATAAAAAACCCAAAGAGAGCAGCTAAAACCAAAGAATAAAAACAATGAAATCCAAATTTTAAGCTAAAGATAAGAAAATTAAACTATTTTAAAGAAATGCAAAAAAACATGAGTGAGTGATTGGAGCACAAAACAAATTTTTTATATACTAGTATATATATTATTGCAGTTATGGTGTACAGTTAAATATAACAAAGCTATACAACCCTAGTAAAATAATGAGTGTGTACAATAGGCGATAAGGATCAAAATGTGCAAAAATGTAATAAAAATATTTTGAATTATTATTAGAATTGGAGCAAAGTTTTGTTCAGTTGAATATATAAATTAAACGGACTTATACCACAATGATGAAGTTGGTTTTTTCTTCTACATATATAAAAATATTAACTCACAATTTATATATTTTTTAAGATTTTTCAATACTCCCTTATTTTTCAATATATATATATATATATATATATATATATATATATATATATATATATATATATATATATATATATATATATATATATATATATATATATATATATATATATATATATATATATATATATATATATATATATATATATATATATATATATATATATATATATATATATATATATATATATATATATATATATATATATATATATATATATATATATATATATATATATATATATATATATATATATATATATATATATATATATATATATATATATATATATATATATATATATATATATATATATATATATATATATATATATATATATATATATATATATATATATATATATATATATATATATATATATATATATATATATATATATATATATATATATATATATATATATATATATATATATATATATATATATATATATATATATATATATATATATATATATATATATATATATATATATATATATATATATATATATATATATATATATATATATATATATATATATATATATATATATATATATATATATATATATATATATATATATATATATATATATATATATATATATATATATATATATATATATATATATATATATATATATATATATATATATATATATATATATATATATATATATATATATATATATATATATATATATATATATATATATATATATATATATATATATATATATATATATATATATATATATATATATATATATATATATATATATATATATATATATATATATATATATATATATATATATATATATATATATATATATATATATATATATATATATATATATATATATATATATATATATATATATATATATATATATATATATATATATATATATATATATATATATATATATATATATATATATATATATATATATATATATATATATATATATATATATATATATATATATATATATATATATATATATATATATATATATATATATATATATATATATATATATATATATATATATATATATATATATATATATATATATATATATATATATATATATATATATATATATATATATATATATATATATATATATATATATATATATATATATATATATATATATATATATATATATATATATATATATATATATATATATATATATATATATATATATATATATATATATATATATATATATATATATATATATATATATATATATATATATATATATATATATATATATATATATATATATATATATATATATATATATATATATATATATATATATATATATATATATATATATATATATATATATATATATATTATATATATATATATATATATATATATATATATATATATATATATATATATATATATATATATATATATATATATATATATATATATATATATATATATATATATATATATATATATATATATATATATATATATATATATATATATATATATATATATATATATATATATATATATATATATATATATATATATATATATATATATATATATATATATATATATATATATATATATATATATATATATATATATATATATATATATATATATATTATATAATATATATATATATATATATATATATTATATATATATATATATATATATATATATATATATATATATATATATATATATATATATATATATATATATATTATATATATATATATATATATATATATATATATATATATATATATATATATATATATAATATATATATATATATATATATATATATATATATATATATATATATATATATATATATATATATATATATATATATATATATATATATATATATATATATTATATATATATATATATATATATATATATATATATATATTATATATATATATATATATATATATATATATATATATATATATATATATATATATATATATATATATATATATATATATATATATATATATATATATATATATATATATATATATATATATATATATATATATATATATATATATATATATATATATATATATATATATATATATATATATATATATATATATATATATATATATATATATATATATATATATATATATATATATATATAATATACATATAATATTTATATAATATATATACTTTAATATACAAAATAATGACCTGTTGATAACTAAAAATAGACAGCCTAGAGCACCATACGAGTTCGTTGGGTCTCTTTATGATATGTTGTTCGGCATTATGGATGCTGACGACAGAAATGAATTGAAAGAGAACGTAGAAAATGTGCTCGAAAATCAAAAGGATTTGAAGGATTTGTTTCAACGTCAGACATCCGTAGTGGACTCAACCGTAAATATATTAAAGAAGACAACCGATGATGTCAACAGGAATTTTAAAAGAATGAGTGATCATCTAAATGCATTCTACGGAAAAATTGCGCAGAAGCAGAATGAAGAAGGAGTCACATTATCCTTTCAAGTAATGGCGGCGCGATTAAATATGATGATCGACGTGTGCTACAGAGTTCAAACCTCAGTTATAGATATTCTGATAGACATAAATCACGGTCACGTCAACCCCAATCTTCTCACCCCAGCACAATTGAAGAGTGAGGTAGAATATATAAAGGATCATATTCCCGAAAACCTAGTTCTGCCTGGAGGTGATTCAGGAGCTGAGTTAAGGAGCGTCTATTCCTTATTGAAGGCAAAAGGAATAATATTGAATCAGCGTTTAATAATAAATGCAGAAATTCCACTCATTTACAAGGAATCGAGCGAGTTGTACAGATTGATTCCCTTTCCAATCAACAAGGACAATCGAACACTGAGGCCAAGGGTGAAGGCGGAATTTATCGCTTACAATATGGTGGAGAGCATTTATACCTTACTGTCTCAATCAAACATCCATAAATGCACAAAATTTGAGGACACTCAGTTTTTATGCAAGGGAAACTGGTCTTGGAAACCGGCCACTGGAAGATCCTGTGAGATAGCGGCATTGAAAAAATTGGACAAGGCAGAATGTTTTTTTGAGGAAATAAGAAATCGAGATATGTGGACACACTTGTCAAAGGAAAATAATTGGCTTTTCAAGGTGGTTGAAAATAATATTTTAAAGGTAGATTGCAGTACTGGGCAACAGAATTGGCTAACGATTTCATCACAAGGCGTTCCTAAACTACGTGCAGGGTGTTCAGCATCATATAGAGGAGTTGTTCTATCGGCCACTCAACGTTTTGAACATCATGAGTAATTAAAAATACAATCCTCATCTTGGACTAAAGACTTAAGTCTTATTGCGGAAACACACATCAAGCCTTTTGACACTGCAATTACCAACAATTCCCAGTTGATTGGGGAATTAACTCAACAAATGAGGCAGTTAAAGTCATCCCACATAGAACTTCGGGCATTAAAATGGCATACCACAACTGGGCACTCTGCATTAATATTAATTTGTATAGCAGCTGTAATACTTTTCTGTGTTTATATAAAGAAAAAATGCTGCAGTACATCAAACCGCGTACAAATAGACTTCACCGCTCCGCGCCAGCTCTCGGGGCGGCAATATGTTTAGAAATAATCTAAACATAGAAGATAAGGCCACAACGGATCAGACTACACCGATCGGACAGAAGGCATCGAAAGGGCATCGAAAGGATAACCGATAAGAAGGGTCTACTGATAGCAACTCTTCGCGTCGAGGGATCAGTTTATCCTTTTTTATCATCGCTAGCGCAGTCTGTCCTAAATAAATAAACTCTAGTTTTATTAGTTCGGTCAAGCAGTCGATCGTTGTTATCGTCAACCTTTTTTATCTTTCACTTATATTATATTTCACCTTTCTTATCTTTAACTTAAGGTCCAATATGTAAAATAGTATTTAAGAATTTTCACAATATCATAATAAAGCAGTATCAAAACTATACTCAACGAGTTTGTATTCAGAGGGAATATAAACATTTGGTCCTTCGAGCTTAAATAAAACTAAGCAGAAAGTGTCTTAAAATTTATTAAAAACCTCCGAGAAGTGTTTTCGTGTCACTAAAGGAGTGATAAAACGAGCAAGAGGAATTTTTTGGGAAAAACAAAAGGTTTTCTTTCAGAAAATTTACACTGAGCTACAAGAGGCTTAGATTTTGCTAAAATTTTTAAAAGTTGTCTAGTCGCTAAAAGAGCGACAAGACTGAAAGAAAGCGTATTTCACGGCTTTTAACAGTAAATTAAGCGTCCCGAGGCTTCGACATCGGTAAAGTTTTAAAAAAAAAATCAACAAAATATGTCCAAGGAAAAGCAACAACTGTTAGAAAAACAGAAAGAACATGGCGAGGAGGCTATATCCATAAGAGATAAAGTGTATGAAGGCAGGATCCGGTGAACTCAAATAGAAGAAACAAGGAAGCGGCTGGGAAGGATAAGCCTGCAACTAGAGGCTAATCATAGCAAATTATTGGCTCAAGAAGTCAAGGAAGAAATATTATTGCAAACAATTATTGTGAAGCAATTAAAACTGTACTGGAAGAAGCCTTGGTAATACTGGAGGAGAAAGGTGGAGTCGAAAGCGATCATCGTCCAAGCAACATGGCGAGTGAAAGCGAGAAAACTAAAACCAAAAATCCAGCAGAAGATAAGGGCAATAATAACCCAATAATAAAAAGGATAAATAAAAACAAATATTATTTACAAGAATTAATGGATGAATCCCTATTAGAAATAAAAAACGGCCAAAAAGCAGAGCTGGTAGTTACAAAATCAGCACTGGAAGAAGAAATCAAAAAAATAAGAAGCAGCTGTGAAACCTTTTTTAAAAGCAGTAAGGACGACTATCTGAATGAAACGACTGAAGATGAAATTTTGGAAATAAATGAAGAATTCCGCGCAATACAAAAGAAAATAATAGTGGTTCTTTCAGAAACCGAAAAACAGGTGGAAATCAAGCGAAACTGGAAGATATAAAAATTCCAGCGTTCTTCGGTAATATAAGTGAATGGCCATCCTTTCATGACCTTTTCAAAAAATTGGTGCACGATTGTGGGTTCTTTTCATATGCTGAAAAAATGTACCGATTAAAAAATTATGTAAAAGCAGAAGCTGGTAGGCTTATTTAGCACCTAAAAATCACCGATGCTAATTATGAAGCAGCGTGGGAAATACTTAAAACACGTTTCGAGAATAATAGGCTATTGTTTACAACACAAGTCGACAGAATATTGGATCATTCCTTGGTCAACAGCGAATCGGTTTCCAGCATTAAACAAATGTTAGATACAACAAATGAATGTGTACAGGCGCTTAAGGGACTTAACATTAAAATTGATGATGCTGAACCATTTATAGCCCGAATAATTGTTCGGAAGCTTGATCGTGATGGATTACGTCTATATGAGCAAAGCGTTAGGAAAACAAAGGAAATTCAAAGCCTTCAAGACGTTCTCAGTTTTCTTGAACAGCAGTACTAAGCACTGGAGGCAGTCAGAGGCAAGAAGCAGTTTAACAGCGCTAATTACAAAAGTTATAAGTCCGGAAACTCATTCCATACTACGCAAAAAGTATGTGATTTTTGCAAAATAGGCGGCCACGACATTAAAGCCTGCAGAAGATTTCAAGGCGCAACATTAATGGAACGTAGGCAATTTATTAACAAAAATAAGTTATGGTACATATGCATGGGTCATATTTTTAAAGAAAAGTTCCCAGAAATTTTAAACAAATGTATAAAACGTAATAAGAATCACCATATGCTACTTCACGTTGATCAATTCAAGAAGGACTTGAAGCTCCCGGAAAGAAAATCAGCGATGTTGACGGAAGAAGAAACGAACAACAGTTCAACAGTTTTGCTAGCAACAGCTCAAGTGCGGATACTTGCAGCAGATGGCAGTTTTCTTACTTTTACAGCCTTAATTGATCAGGGATCTCAGAAGACGGCGGTATCCGAAAAAGCAGCGCAGTTGCTGCAATTGAGGAGGAAAAATATTAAGACAGAATTACGTGTGTTCAAACATGAACAGGCGTCATCGCCTAATAGTGGCGGGGACCCTTTCTATAACCTGAACACAGCCGTTTATGAGATAATAACATAACCAAAGCACCCAGGATAGACGATAAGCAGTTCAAACATAAACAGGCACCTAATATGACGGCGACCTTTTTGCGATAATAGAATTAGGATAGGATAATGCAAATATATTTTAAGCCACAAGAAGAATGTAAAGATAAGAAAATGTAGATAAGAAACTAGCTTGTAAGTGTATATAAGGAGAAATCTCAAGAATAAAGTTAGTACTGAAAGTATTCAAAAGTGTTAAGTC
Source organism: Physocephala rufipes (assembly GCA_963966595.1). NCBI lineage: Eukaryota > Metazoa > Arthropoda > Insecta > Diptera > Conopidae > Physocephala > Physocephala rufipes. The sequence continues at coordinate 12,695,373 of OZ016503.1, forward strand.
ATAAACATTTGGTCCTTCGAGCAATTCTTAGAGTTTTCCCCCACCAGTGGTAAGAGACTCTAAGAAACTTGAACCTGAATTGAGAAGCGTTACCAGAGCTACAATACTGGTAGTGATTAGATCATACAGAGTGAGAGAGCAAAAGTGAATTGAAAAGCGTTACCAGAACTACAATACTGGTAGTGATTAGACCAGGCATAGTGAGAAAGCAAGGTGAATTGAAAAGCGTTACCAGAGCTACAATACTGGTAGTGATTAGACCAGGCATAGTGAGAAAGCAAAGTGAATTGAAAAGCGTTATCAGAGCTACAATACTGGTAGTGATTAGATCATACAGAGTGAGAGAGCAAAAGTGAATTGAAAAGCGTTACCAGAGCTACAATACTGGGAGTGATTAGACCAGGCATAGTGAGAAAGCAAAGTGAATTGAAAAGCGTTATCAGAGCTACAATACTGGTAGAGAACAGATAATACAGATCTTAAAAGAAGTAAGGAACAAAATGTCAGCGTCACATAAAAAACTAGTTGAGCAGCAAATAACAATTTGGCAGGAGCTAGAAGCGATCAAGGAAGAAGCACAAAAGGTTACAACAAGAAAAAGGATTCAGGAATTACAAAAAAATGTAGAGAAGAAATACAAGGTATTTGTAGAAAATGACAAGGCATTATGGAAATTGGGGATATGTGATATTCCTTATTTTAATGAAATATGAAACAAGAAAGTGGAAAAGCTGCATAAAGAGATACAGAATGTATGCGAAGCACCTCAAATTCAAAGCAGATCCGACGAACTCAGAAAAGAAAGCGATCAGGAAATGCAAACACAGGAAGCAGAAAATAAAATGGATTAATCTTCGAATAAAGAAGATATCGAGAGAACGATGACAATACTAGCAAATTTAAGAGAAGCACTAAAAGAAGCAAACAAAGCAAAAAAAGAGAAGGTGGAGTTTTTCAGAGGAAAAATACAGCGATGGAATAACCGACTTCAAGAACAGCTTCTGAAGTTTTCATCAGCAGATGAAACGAAACTGCGAGAGGAAAATTTCATCGACGAAGTAGAGATCGATGTGCAAGAATGGTTGGAGGAAACTGAAGGTCATTTGGAAACAAGTGAGACGAAGTTTAACATAGCAGCCAGATATCCACAAGTTGAGTTGCACAAATTTGATGGAAAACCGGAAGAATGGAAAATGTTTTCAGAGCTATTTGAAGATATTGTAGACAAAAATGCGGAAATGCCAGTATCCATAAAACTTGACTACTTGCGGTCCTGCGTGAAGGGCGAAGCGCGAATGTCTATATCACACCTATATCTATATCCACACAGGAATGCATCTATTTAATAAAAAGCTATTTTTCAAAAGAATTAAATGCAGACGAAATATTTGCTTACTTGATTCTACGCAAACTTGATAACGAAGGATTACAGTTATACGGGCAACATGTGAAGAAACCTAGGGAAATACAGAGTCTTATTGATGTAACAGAATTTTTGGAGCAGTTATATCAGACATTAGAGTCGCAAGGAAAAACAAATTTAAACAACGAGTATAGAAGAAGTTATACACATCATGCCGAATTAAACAGAGAAGTGCGAAACTGCGAATTTTGTAATAAAACAAACCATAGGTTGTACAACTGCCAAAAATTTTTAGATGCAACAGTTGGTAATAGAATAGCATATGTTCGAAGCAAGAGACTATGTGAAATATGTTTAAATCATAACCAGAATACTGAATGCTGGTGTAAATCAAAGTGTAGGAAATGTAATGGAATGCACAACACACTTCTGCATACCGACGACTATAAACCGCGGAATTGCAATGACGAAAAACACATAAAAAAGAAGTTAGAGAACGTCAATAATAATAAAAATAAATCTACTTTTATGACGCAAAAGGAAACAAACAATAAGATGGTATTACTAGCCACAGCACAGATACAGGGAGTTTCGGTCGATGGTAACCACTGCTTACTGCGTGCGTTAATAGACCAAGGATCACAAAGTTCAATGATTTCAGAGGAAGCGGTGCAAATGCTTTCCTTAGCGAAAACGAAGATTAACACGAAATTGACTGGAATATCAGATGCAACCGTAGGAGTTGCCAAAGCCAAAGTATGGTTAGATATTACGCCAATGTTCTCAAGCAATATCAAAATGAAAGCTCAGCTGCTGGTATTACATAATCTAATAAAACCAATGCCGGATGATTCATTCCACTTTGAAATCGACGATTGGAAAAACTACATACTAGCAGATCCAAATCTAAATAAAAGAGATCGTATTGACATTATAATTGGTAGTGATCTCTATTCACAAATTATAGAAGAAGGTGTACGAAAACACAATAATATTGTTGGACAAAGAACTATATTCGGTTGGGTGATATTTGGTTCAATACAGAACGTAACATCAAAAAAGAATACAACAACAGCAGTAACGTCAAGCATAGAAAAATTCTGGGAAACTGAATAAATACAAGAAGATACCAATGATGGCGTAGAAAGCGACTTATGCATGCATATGCATATGGACACAACAAAGGGGGATGAAGACGGCAGGTACATTGTAAGGATACCATTTAAAGAAGGTTTCACATTAGGTGAATCAAAAAAACAGGCTATAGCACGATTCTTATCGATGGAGAGGAAACAGGATGGAAATATCAAAAGCGAGTACATACAATTTTTAAGGGAATATGAAAAATTAGGACACATGGTCAAAGTACATAGAAGAGAAGAAGGGAAAGGGAAATATTATTTACCTCATCAGGCAGTGGTTCGAACAGAGAGTCTAACAACGAAAGTCCGGGTAGTATTTGATGCATCTGCAAAAACATCAAATGGATACAGCTTAAACGACATAATGATGATTGGCCCCAGATTACAAAGAAATATTATTGATATAATTCCCAAGTGGAGATTATGGAAATACGTACTTACAGCAGACGTGGAGAAAATGTATAGACAGATTAAAGTTGCTGAGGAAGACCAAGATTACCAAAGAATAATTTGGAGAGAACGAACAGACCAGAAATTGGCTGAATATAAGCTAACAACAGTAACATATGGAACAACAGCAGCCCCCTTTTTAGCAGTAAGAACACTACATCAAATTGCTAATGAGTGCGAGGATCAACTGATTGGAAATATTATAAGGAACGATTTTTACATGGATGACTTGATGACGGGTGCAAACAATACAGAAGACTGTAGGTTTATCATGGAAAAGATAAGTAACCAATTAGAAGGAGCTGGATTTCAGTTGAGAAAATGGGCGTCTAATGATCAGCATCTACTAAGGTTTGTAAATCAGCGCAGCGAGTATGCAGTTCTTCAAATCAATGGTGATGACACAACAAAAACACTTGGCATACAGTGGAACCCAACTGAAGATAATTTTAGATTTTTAATTAATCTACCCGTTATTACCCATACAACGAAAAGAAACATATTAGCACAGATAGCTAAGCTCTTCGATCCAATCGGCTGGTTAGCACCTATCACGGTAAGAGGTAAAATTTTTATACAGAAGCTTTGGCAAGAAGGTTTAGTGTGGGACGAAGAATTAGGTGATCAATTAAAAATAGAATGGCATAAATTTCATGAAAGCTTAAAAGAGGTAATAGCAATTAAAATTCCTCGATGGCTCAGCGTCTCAGACGAAGACACTGTTTAGTGTAACTCCATGGATTCTCGGATGCATCAGAAAGAGCATATGGAGCGGTGATATATGTAAAAAGTAGATCAGCAATAACAATATTAACTGCTAAAACTAAAGTATCACCTATAAAGAATAAGAAGACGTTACCAAAGTTGGAATTATGTGGTATGCGTTTATTGGCAAAATTAATGGAAAAGGTAAGAGTATATTTACTAAGACAGTGGAAGTATTTTGCTGGAGCGATTCTATGATAGCCTTGTGGTGGATCAAGAATGAGAAAAATAAGGACAAATTTATACGCACTAGAGTAACAGAAATAAGAACAAAAATTAAAAATGCCAAATGGTCACATATAAAATCAAATGACAATCCAGCAGATTTAGCCTCACGCGGTGTTTGCCCTTCAGAACTAAAAGATCATGTATTATGGTGGTCTGGGCCAAGCTGGTTGAAGAAGCATCAGGAAAAATGGCCACAACAAAAACCTATGGAGATAACGATAACAATTGCTACAAGAACAGAAAATGAAAGAAACCACTTCATTGAAAAGCTGTTGGATACGGTGTCGGATTTCAAGAAAATTGAAAGAATAGTTGCTTACGTCCTCCGGTTTACGGAACAATTGAAAGGTTTACGGCCAGTTTCTAAGGACTTGACTACCAAAGAACTTTGGGAAGCGAACAAAATTATAGTCAAACAACAGCAAGAACAGCAATTCGGAGAGGAATTACGAAAACTGAGAAGAAAACAGGAGATCCCTTTAAAAAGCAAACTTATACATTTAAAACCATTTATAGACGAAGAAGGAATCCTGAGAGTAGGAGGAAGAATAAAGTATGCTATGTTGCCAATAGACCAAAAATACCCAATTATTTTGGACAAATGCAGGTTATCAGAATTAATAATTCAACATGCTCATGCAGCTACTCTACATGGTGGAAACACAGTAACAGAAGCGTATATTAAAAGAAGATATTGGATAATAGGCACAAAGAAAGGCTTAAAAAAGTGTTATCATAACTGTGTGATATGTATTCGGTACAGCCAAAAAACAGCCGAGCAAGTGATGGGAAATTTACCGAAGTTTAGAACAAATGTTGCATTACCATTCGAGCACACTGGTGTAGACTACGCTGGACCAGTTTTAATGCGGTGTTCAAAAGGAAGAGGACAGAAAGCTTTTAAGGGCTACATCGCTGTATTTGTGTGCATGACTACGAAAGCAGTACACCTAGAAGCAGTTAGTGATTTGACGACGGAAGCGTTTCTTGCAACGCTCAGAAGATTTTTTCAAGACGAGGTAAGAGTTCACACTTATATTCAGATAATGGCTCCAACTTCATAGGAGCAAAACGGCACCTAGATGAAGAATATCAAAATGCAATAAGAAGTAATACATCAGTCGCACCAAAGTTGGCAACAGAAAAAATCGAGTGACATTTTTCCCCACCGGCAAGCCCTCATTTCGGAGGAATATGGGAGGCCGCAGTGAAGTCTATGAAAAATCATTTGAGAAAAGTTATAGGGGAAACAAAGCTCACATTTGAAGAGATGACAACATTTCTTTGTCAGGTGGAAGCGGTATTAAACTCACGCCCATTGGGGGCATTGGGAAGTGAAATCGACAGCATTGACATATTAACACCTGGCCATTTTTTAATTGGACGTCCATTACTCGATTGTACAGAAGATAAAGGATTCCCTGAAAGAATAGATTCCTTAGACCGTTGGAAATTAATACAGAAACTCAAACGAGACTTTTGGAAAAGATGGAAAGAAGAATATTTAGTTTCGTTACAGAAACGAGCAAAATGGAAAACGGAAAAAACGAATCTAGAAAAAGGACAACTTGTTATTGTAAGAGATGAAAACACACCACCATCAAGATGGCCAATGGCGAAAATCGATGAAGTTCATAAAGGATCCGACGGAAAGGTTAGAGTAGTGACTCTAAAGACATCAAAAGGAACAATGAAACGGTCAATTCAAAAGATATGCCCTCTAGAGAATCGTGTAAAAGAACAAGCGGAGCGGAATGAATCAAGCGTAAACCATATCAGATCAGAACATCGTGGCAACCATAGTGAATGTTTTGCTGGTACTATGTGGATGATGATAATAGTATTATTTATCTCAATGATTGGAGCAAATAAAACTACAGAGAATTCAGTAGAGGTACCTGAAGTCCTGATAAATAAGTTGAAGAACAACGCCGCAATTTATTTAGATCCAATAGGAAAAATGAGTACTACTGCGTCAAAATGGAGGTTAGTTGTTTACTATAATGTAGACCCATACATAGAAGAAACAATTGCTATAGAGGACTACATAATCAAATTAAAAGAACAATGCTCAAAATTAAGTAATTTTGATGAACAATGCCGATTGATAACAGCAGGCTTACAGCGAAGGTATGAGATGCTTAAAGTAAATAATAGATTATTCATAACAGATAGCAGACAGAAAAGAGCAATATTCAACAGCATAGGATCACTGTATCATATTCTATTTGGGTTAATGGATAATGATGATCGCGAAAAATGATCGCGGAACCTACTGAATAACCAACACGATATAGATGGGCTAATTAAGAAGCAAACCTCCTTAGTAGACGCTACAGTGAATATCTTAAAGAAAACAACGGCAGAAGTGAATACCGAGTTTTCAAAAATGAATGATCATATAATGGAGATACATAATATGACTGCACAAAACCGTAGATCGTACAGGACGGGAATAACATTTCAATTGTTGGCCATGCAGTTAGAAACGATGTTAAGAGACTGTAAAGAAATACAAATGTCCATAATAAACATGCTAATTGACATTAATCACCAACGTGTTAATCCATTCTTAATAAGTCCATTACAGCTACAGGAAGAAATACAAAAAATTCGAATTAAACTGCCTTATAAATTAAGGCTTCCAGGCGAAGAATCAAAAAAAACGAACTGCAAGAGGTACTTCGATGGATGACAGCCAAAGGGATTATAATTGGTAAGCGAGTGGTAATAGATATAGAGATTCCACTATTGCAGACGGAAGTATCAGAAGTTTTCCGAATAATTACCTTACCAATACGAAAGGAGGATACAATTATAATTCCACAAATACAATCTGAAGTGTTAATATTTAATGTAGAAAATGATCATTATTTTCTCATGAATCAAGTACAGCTAAATGAATGCGTAAAAATGAAACCAAATAATTACGTATGTTATGGTAACTGGCATTGGAAGGCAACAACGGACGGCTCCTGCGAGATCTCGCCTTTAAGACCAGCTGAGGTAAACAAATGTATATTTGATCAAGTGAACCAAGAAGATAAGTGGGTAAAATTAGGCGCACCGAATGTATGGCTGTTCAAACTATTCAACGCAACATATATCAGCATATGTGGACAATCGCAGGCAAAGTGGGTAGCGGTTCCAGAACAAGGCATTCTGGAGTTGAAGCAGGGATGTAATGCTAGGTATAAGGGAGTATTTTTAGCATCGTCGCAGCAGATCCAGTCAGAGGTGCACTACAATCCTGAAAATATTTGGGTTAAGAATATAATTCAAGTGAAGAAAGAAGACATTCGGCTATTTAGCTTTACTGCAATCGACAAAAGTGAAGACTTAGCTAAGGTACAGAAGAACCTGGATGAATTCAAGCAAACCCACCTTCATCTAAGAGCCTTGGATTTTCATCACCTCAGTGGACATACCTCATTAATTTTAGTATGCATAGTAATAATAATATTGTTAGCATATTGCATAAGAGCAGCTATAATTAGAAAGAATATATTAGCACTTTCGCGCGGCCGGCAGAATGTTCAAACATGAACAGGCGTCATCGCCTAATAGTGGCGGGGACCCTTTCTATAACCTAAACACAGCCGTTTATGAGATAATAACATAACCAAAGCACCCAGGATAGACGATAAGCAGTTCAAACATAAACAGGCACCTAATATGACGGCGACCTTTTTGCGATAATAGAATTAGGATAGGATAATGCAAATATATTTTAAGCCACAAGAAGAATGTAAAGATAAGAAAATGTAGATAAGAAACTAGCTTGTAAGTGTATATAAGGAGAAATCTCAAGAATAAAGTTAGTACTGAAAAGTATTCAAGAGTGTTAAGTCATTAACAACGTGGCCTTGGAGAAGCCTTGGTAGAAATGTGAAAGCATAAGGTAAATCTGGAAATTTATCCACGATTTATGAGCAACAACAAAAAAGTTAGCAGGAGCACATCCAGACAAATCTTTTCCCCGGCATCTCCTCACTTCGGAGGAAGTTGGGAAGCAGGAGTTAAATCTGTAAAGCATCATCTTAATAGAGTAATTTGCGATACGAAATTAACATTCGAAGAATTGAGTACTCTTTTGACTCAAATTGAAGCAGTACTTAATTCAAGACCATTTTATTCATTTACGAATGAAACAGATGATATCGACGTGTTAACTCCAGGTCACTTTTTAATTGGAAAACCTATGATCGACTGTCCGGACTCAGAAAATGAGTGTGTATCATCACTAGACAAATGGAAGTTACTGCGAAAGATAAGAAGGGATTTCTGGAAAAGATGGAAGGGGAGTATCTTACCTCACTACAGCAAAGGAATAAGTGGAAAACACAACAAGGCAATTTGGAAAAGGATCAGATTGTATTACTGAAAAAAGAAGATACGCATCCGTCTAAGTGGCCAGTAGGGCGAGTGATAGAAACTCTCGAAGGAAGGGATAAAAAAGTCAGAGCTGTTACACTTAAATTAGAGAACAGTGTAATAAAACGCCCAATTCACAAACTGTTTCCGTTACTAACATCAAATAAATCGGATGCTGATAAACAGGAGACAAGCAAGGTACCAGATACAGAAGGCACAAGATACCAGAAGATCTACAATAACGAGCCTAAGAAGCATGACTACAAATATTGGCTTCTCATCCTCTTACCTATGTTGATTGGACATTCGAAAGGGGAAGTTTATGGCACAATAGGAGCATCTGTTACAGAAATAGCCAATAACACTATAATATATAGTGATAAAATTGGAAAAATTGACCAGATAAATTCTTATTGGAATTTAATAATCCACTACGACTTGAAGCCGTATTCAGCTGAGCTAAGTAAAATAGAAACACTTATAGGAGACTTACATAGACAATGCGAGGCACTTAAAGAATACAGAGCAATATGTGACGAGACAACAACTGCAATGAGTCAACGTTATAAGACACTTAAACAAAATAATGACCTGTTGATAACTAAAAATAGACAGCCTAGAGCACCATACGAGTTCGTTGGGTCTCTTTATGATATGTTGTTCGGCATTATGGATGCTGACGACAGAAATGAATTGAAAGAGAACGTAGAAAATGTGCTCGAAAATCAAAAGGATTTGAAGGAATTGTTTCAACGTCACACATCCGTAGTGGACTCAACCGTAAATATATTAAAGAAGACAACCGATGATGTCAACAGGAATTTTAAAAGAATGAGTGATCATCTAAATGCATTCTACGGAAAAATTGCGCAGAAGCAGAATGAAGAAGGAGTCACATTATCCTTTCAAGTAATGGCGGCGCGATTAAATATGATGATCGACGTGTGCTACAGAGTTCAAACCTCAGTTATAGATATTCTGATAGACATAAATCACGGTCACGTCAACCCCAATCTTCTCACCCCAGCACAATTGAAGAGTGAGGTAGAATATATAAAGGATCATATTCCCGAAAACCTAGTTCTGCCTGGAGGTGATTCAGGAGCTGAGTTAAGGAGCGTCTATTCCTTATTGAAGGCAAAAGGAATAATATTGAATCAGCGTTTAATAATAAATGCAGAAATTCCACTCATTTACAAGGAATCGAGCGAGTTGTACAGATTGATTCCCTTTCCAATCAACAAGGACAATCGAACACTGAGGCCAAGGGTGAAGGCGGAATTTATCGCTTACAATATGGTGGAGAGCATTTATACCTTACTGTCTCAATCAAACATCCATAAATGCACAAAATTTGAGGACACTCAGTTTTTATGCAAGGGAAACTGGTCTTGGAAACCGGCCACTGGAAGATCCTGTGAGATAGCGGCATTGAAAAAATTGGACAAGGCAGAATGTTTTTTTGAGGAAATAAGAAATCGAGATATGTGGACACACTTGTCAAAGGAAAATAATTGGCTTTTCAAGGTGGTTGAAAATAATATTTTAAAGGTAGATTGCAGTACTGGGCAACAGAATTGGCTAACGATTTCATCACAAGGCGTTCCTAAACTACGTGCAGGGTGTTCAGCATCATATAGAGGAGTTGTTCTATCGGCCACTCAACGTTTTGAACATCATGAGTAATTAAAAATACAATCCTCATCTTGGACTAAAGACTTAAGTCTTATTGCGGAAACACACATCAAGCCTTTTGACACTGCAATTACCAACAATTCCCAGCTGATTGGGGAATTAACTCAACAAATGAGGCAGTTAAAGTCATCCCACATAGAACTTCGGGCATTAAAATGGCATACCACAACTGGGCACTCTGCATTAATATTAATTTGTATAGCAGCTGTAATACTTTTCTGTGTTTATATAAAGAAAAAATGCTGCAGTACATCAAATCGCGTACAAATAGACTTCACCGCTCCGCGCCAGCTCTCGGGGCGGCAATATGTTTAGAAATAATCTAAACATAGAAGATAAGGCCACAACGGATCAGACTACACCGATCGGACAGAAGGCATCGAAAGGGCATCGAAAGGATAACCGATAAGAAGGGTCTACTGATAGCAACTCTTCGCGTCGAGGGATCAGTTTATCCTTTTTTATCATCGCTAGCGCAGTCTGTCCTAAATAAATAAACTCTAGTTTTATTAGTTCGGTCAAGCCGTCGATCGTTGTTATCGTCAACCTTTTTTATCTTTCACTTATATTATATTTCACCTTTCTTATCTTTAACTTAAGGTCCAATATGTAAAATAGTATTTAAGAATTTTCACAATATCATAATAAAGCAGTATCAAAACTATACTCAACGAGTTTGTATTCAGAGGGAATATAAACATTTGGTCCTTCGAGCTTAAATAAAACTAAGCAGAAAGTGTCTTAAAATTTATTAAAAACCTCCGAGAAGTGTTTTCGTGTCACTAAAGGAGTGATAAAACGAGCAAGAGGAATTTTTTGGGAAAAACAAAAGGTTTTCTTTCAGAAAATTTACACTGAGCTACAAGAGGCTTAGATTTTGCTAAAATTTTTAAAAGTTGTCTAGTCGCTAAAAGAGCGACAAGACTGAAAGAAAGCGTATTTCACGGCTTTTAACAGTAAATTAAGCGTCCCGAGGCTTCGACATCGGTAAAGTTTTTAAAAAAAAATCAACAAAATATGTCCAAGGAAAAGCAACAACTGTTAGAAAAACAGAAAGAACATGGCGAGGAGGCTATATCCATAAGAGATAAAGTGTATGAAGGCAGGATCCGGTGAACTCAAATAGAAGAAACAAGGAAGCGGCTGGGAAGGATAAGCCTGCAACTAGAGGCTAATCATAGCAAATTATTGGCTCAAGAAGTCAAGGAAGAAATATATTTTGCAAACAATTATTGTGAAGCAATTAAAACTGTACTGGAAGAAGCCTTGGTAATACTGGAGGAGAAAGGTGGAGTCGAAAGCGATCATCGTCCAAGCAACATGGCGAGTGAAAGCGAGAAAACTAAAACCAAAAATCCAGCAGAAGATAAGGGCAATAATAACCCAATAATAAAAAGGATAAATAAAAACAAATATTATTTACAAGAATTAATGGATGAATCCCTATTAGAAATAAAAAACGGCCAAAAAGCAGAGCTGGTAGTTACAAAATCAGCACTGGAAGAAGAAATCAAAAAAATAAGAAGCAGCTGTGAAACCTTTTTTAAAAGCAGTAAGGACGACTATCTGAATGAAACGACTGAAGATGAAATTTTGGAAATAAATGAAGAATTCCGCGCAATACAAAAGAAAATAATAGTGGTTCTTTCAGAAACCGAAAAACAAGTGGAAATCAAACGAAACGGGAAAATATAAAAATTCCAGCGTTCTTCGGTAATATAAGTGAATGGCCATCCTTTCATGACCTTTTCAAAAAATTGGTGCACGATTGTGGGTTCTTTTCATATGCTGAAAAAATGTACCGATTAAAAAATTATGTAAAAGGAGAAGCTGGTAGGCTTATTTAGCACCTAAAAACCACCGATGCTAATTATGAAGCAGCGTGGGAAATACTTAAAACACGTTTCGAGAATAATAGGCTATTGTTTACAACACAAGTCGACAGAATATTGGATCATTCCTTGGTCAACAGCGAATCGGTTTCCAGCATTAAACAAATGTTAGATACAACAAATGAATGTGTACAGGCGCTTAAGGGACTTAACATTAAAATTGATGATGCTGAACCATTTATAGCCCGAATAATTGTTCGGAAGCTTGATCGTGATGGATTACGTCTATATGAGCAAAGCGTTAGGAAAACAAAGGAAATTCATAGCCTTCAAGACGTTCTCAGTTTTCTTGAACAGCAGTACTAAGCACTGGAGGCAGTCAGAGGCAAGAAGCAGTTTAACAGCGCTAATTACAAAAGTTATAAGTCCGGAAACTCATTCCATACTACGCAAAAAGTATGTGATTTTTGCAAAATAGGCGGCCACGACATTAAAGCCTGCAGAAGATTTCAAGGCGCAACATTAATGGAACGTAGGCAATTTATTAACAAAAATAAGTTATGGTACATATGCATGGGTCATATTTTTAAAGAAGAGTTCCCAGAAATTTTAAACAAATGTATAAAACGTAATAAGAATCACCATATGCTACTTCACGTTGATCAATTCAAGAAGGACTTGAAGCTCCCGGAAAGAAAATCAGCGATGTTGACGGAAGAAGAAACGAACAACAGTTCAACAGTTTTGCTAGCAACAGCTCAAGTGCGGATACTTGCTGCAGATGGCAGTTTTCTTACTTTTACACCCTTAATTGATCAGGGATCTCAGAAGACGGCGGTATCCGAAAAAGCAGCGCAGTTGCTGCAATTGAGGAGGAAAAATATTAAGACAGAATTACGTGTGTTCAAACATGAACAGGCGTCATCGCCTAATAGTGGCGGGGACCCTTTCTATAACCTGAACACAGCCGTTTATGAGATAATAACATAACCAAAGCACCCAGGATAGACGATAAGCAGTTCAAACATAAACAGGCACCTAATATGACGGCGACCTTTTTGCGATAATAGAATTAGGATAGGATAATGCAAATATATTTTAAGCCACAAGAAGAATGTAAAGATAAGAAAATGTAGATAAGAAACTAGCTTGTAAGTGTATATAAGGAGAAATCTCAAGAATAAAGTTAGTACTGAAAGTATTCAAAAGTGTTAAGTCATAAACATTTGGTCCTTCGAGCAATTCTTAGAGTTTTCCCCCACCAGTGGTAAGAGACTCTAAGAAACTTGAACCTGAATTGAGAAGCGTTACCAGAGCTACAATACTGGTAGTGATTAGATCATACAGAGTGAGAGAGCAAAAGTGAATTGAAAAGCGTTACCAGAACTACAATACTGGTAGTGATTAGACCAGGCATAGTGAGAAAGCAAGGTGAATTGAAAAGCGTTACCAGAGCTACAATACTGGTAGTGATTAGACCAGGCATAGTGAGAAAGCAAAGTGAATTGAAAAGCGTTATCAGAGCTACAATACTGGTAGTGATTAGATCATACAGAGTGAGAGAGCAATAGTGAAGTGAAAAGCGTTACCAGAGCTACAATACTGGGAGTGATTAGACCAGGCATAGTGAGAAAGCAAAGTGAATTGAAAAGCGTTACCAGAGCTACAATACTGGTAGTGATTAGACCAGGCATAGTGAGAAAGCAAAGTGAATTGAAAAGCGTTATCAGAGCTACAATACTGGTAGTGATTAGATCATACAGAGTGAGAGAGCAAAAGTGAATTGAAAAGCGTTACCAGAGCTACAATACTGGGAGTGATTAGACCAGGCATAGTGAGAAAGCAAAGTGAATTGAAAAGCGTTATCAGAGCTACAATACTGGTAGAGAACAGATAATACAGATCTTAAAAGAAGTAAGGAACAAAATGTCAGCGTCACATAAAAAACTAGTTGAGCAGCAAATAACAATTTGGCAGGAGCTAGAAGCGATCAAGGAAGAAGCACAAAAGGTTACAACAAGAAAAAGGATTCAGGAATTACAAAAAAATGTAGAGAAGAAATACAAGGTATTTGTAGAAAATGACAAGGCATTATGGAAATTGGGGATATGTGATATTCCTTATTTTAATGAAACATGAAACAAGAAAGTGGAAAAGCTGCATAAAGAGATACAGAATGTATGCGAAGCACCTCAAATTCAAAGCAGATCCGACGAACTCAGAAAAGAAAGCGATCAGGAAATGCAAACACAGGAAGCAGAAAATAAAATGGATTAATCTTCGAATAAAGAAGATATCGAGAGAACGATGACAATACTAGCAAATTTAAGAGAAGCACTAAAAGAAGCAAACAAAGCAAAAAAAGAGAAGGTGGAGTTTTTCAGAGGAAAAATACAGCGATGGAATAACCGACTTCAAGAACAGCTTCTGAAGTTTTCATCAGCAGATGAAACGAAACTGCGAGAGGAAAATTTCATCGACGAAGTAGAGATCGATGTGCAAGAATGGTTGGAGGAAACTGAAGGTCATTTGGAAACAAGTGAGACGAAGTTTAACATAGCAGCCAGATATCCACAAGTTGAGTTGCACAAATTTGATGGAAAACCGGAAGAATGGAAAATGTTTTCAGAGCTATTTGAAGATATTGTAGACAAAAATGCGGAAATGCCAGTATCCATAAAACTTGACTACTTGCAGTCCTGCGTGAAGGGCGAAGCGCGAATGTCTATATCACACCTTTTACAAGGAGCTTCAGCAAATTACAATGAAGCATGGCATACTTTAAAAAGAAGATAAGAAAATAAGAGAGTAAATTTTTCAACGCAGATGGAGCGAATTTTGAATTTGCCAAAAATAGACGCAAAATCAGCAATTAGTGTAAAAAAATTATATGACACATCACAGGAATGCATCTATTTAATAAAAAGCTATTTTTCAAAAGAATTAAATGCAGACGAAATATTTGCTTACTTGATTCTACGCAAACTTGATAACGAAGGATTACAGTTATACGGGCAACATGTGAAGAAACCTAGGGAAATACAGAGTCTTATTGATGTAACAGAATTTTTGGAGCAGTTATATCAGACATTAGAGTCGCAAGGAAAAACAAATTTAAACAACGAGTATAGAAGAAGTTATACACATCATGCCGAATTAAACAGAGAAGTGCGAAACTGCGAATTTTGTAATAAAACAAACCATAGGTTGTACAACTGCCAAAAATTTTTAGATGCAACAGTTGGTAATAGAATAGCATATGTTCGAAGCAAGAGACTATGTGAAATATGTTTAAATCATAACCAGAATACTGAATGCTGGTGTAAATCAAAGTGTAGGAAATGTAATGGAATGCACAACACACTTCTGCATACCGACGACTATAAACCGCGGAATTGCAATGACGAAAAACACATAAAAAAGAAGTTAGAGAACGTCAATAATAATAAAAATAAATCTACTTTTATGACGCAAAAGGAAACAAACAATAAGATGGTATTACTAGCCACAGCACAGATACAGGGAGTTTCGGTCGATGGTAACCACTGCTTACTGCGTGCGTTAATAGACCAAGGATCACAAAGTTCAATGATTTCAGAGGAAGCGGTGCAAATGCTTTCCTTAGCCAAAACGAAGATTAACACGAAATTGACTGGAATATCAGATGCAACCGTAGGAGTTGCCAAAGCCAAAGTATGGTTAGATATTACGCCAATGTTCTCAAGCAATATCAAAATGAAAGCTCAGCTGCTGGTATTACATAATCTAATAAAACCAATGCCGGATGATTCATTCCACTTTGAAATCGACGATTGGAAAAACTACATACTAGCAGATCCAAATCTAAATAAAAGAGATCGTATTGACATTATAATTGGTAGTGATCTCTATTCACAAATTATAGAAGAAGGTGTACGAAAACACAATAATATTGTTGGACAAAGAACTATATTCGGTTGGGTGATATTTGGTTCAATACAGAACGTAACATCAAAAAAGAATACAACAACAGCAGTAACGTCAAGCATAGAAAAATTTTGGGAAACTGAATAAATACAAGAAGATACCAATGATGGCGTAGAAAGCGACTTATGCATGCATATGCATATGGACACAACAAAGGGGGATGAAGACGGCAGGTACATTGTAAGGATACCATTTAAAGAAGGTTTCACATTAGGTGAATCAAAAAAAGGCTATAGCACGATTCTTATCGATGGAGAGGAAACAGGATGGAAATATCAAAAGCGAGTACATACAATTTTTAAGGGAATATGAAAAATTAGGACACATGGTCAAAGTACATAGAAGAGAAGAAGGGAAAGGGAAATATTATTTACCTCATCAGGCAGCGGTTCGAACAGAGAGTCTAACAACGAAAGTCCGGGTAGTATTTGATGCATCTGCAAAAACATCAAATGGATACAGCTTAAACGACATAATGATGATTGGCCCCAGATTACAAAGAAATATTATTGATATAATTCCCAAGTGGAGATTATGGAAATACGTACTTACAGCAGACGTGGAGAAAATGTATAGACAGATTAAAGTTGCTGAGGAAGACCAAGATTACCAAAGAATAATTTGGAGAGAACGAACAGACCAGAAATTGGCTGAATATAAGCTAACAACAGTAACATATGGAACAACAGCAGCCCCCTTTTTAGCAGTAAGAACACTACATCAAATTGCTAATGAGTGCGAGGATCAACTGATTGGAAATATTATAAGGAACGATTTTTACATGGATGACTTGATGACGGGTGCAAACAATACAGAAGACTGTAGGTTTATCATGGAAAAGATAAGTAACCAATTAGAAGGAGCTGGATTTCAGTTGAGAAAATGGGCGTCTAATGATCAGCATCTACTAAGGTTTGTAAATCAGCGCAGCGAGTATGCAGTTCTTCAAATCAATGGTGATGACACAACAAAAACACTTGGCATACAGTGGAACCCAACTGAAGATAATTTTAGATTTTTAATTAATCTACCCGTTATTACCCATACAACGAAAAGAAACATATTAGCACAGATAGCTAAGCTCTTCGATCCAATCGGCTGGTTAGCACCTATCACGGTAAGAGGTAAAATTTTTATACAGAAGCTTTGGCAAGAAGGTTTAGTGTGGGACGAAGAATTAGGTGATCAATTAAAAATAGTTAAAAATAGAATGGCATAAATTTCATGAAAGCTTAAAAGAGGTAATAGCAATTAAAATTCCTCGATGGCTCAGCGCCTCAGACGAAGACACTGTTTAGTGTAACTCCATGGATTCTCGGATGCATCAGAAAGAGCATATGGAGCGGTGATATATGTAAAAAGTAGATCAGCAATAACAATATTAACTGCTAAAACTAAAGTATCACCTATAAAGAATAAGAAGACGTTACCAAAGTTGGAATTATGTGGTATGCGTTTATTGGCAAAATTAATGGAAAAGGTAAGAGTATATTTACTAAGACAGTGGAAGTATTTTGCTGGAGCGATTCTATGATAGCCTTGTGGTGGATCAAGAATGAGAAAAATAAGGACAAATTTATTCGCACTAGAGTAACAGAAATAAGAACAAAAATTAAAAATGCCAAATGGTCACATATAAAATCAAATGACAATCCAGCAGATTTAGCCTCACGCGGTGTTTGCCCTTCAGAACTAAAAGATCATGTATTATGGTGGTCTGGGCCAAGCTGGTTGAAGAAGCCTCAGGAAAAATGGCCACAACAAAAACCTATGGAGGAGATAACGATAACAATTGCTACAAGAACAGAAAATGAAAGAAACCACTTCATTGAAAAGCTGTTGGATACGGTGTCGGATTTCAAGAAAATTGAAAGAATAGTTGCTTACGTCCTCCGGTTTACGGAACAATTGAAAGGTTTACGGCCAGTTTCTAAGGACTTGACTACCAAAGAACTTTGGGAAGCGAACAAAATTATAGTCAAACAACAGCAAGAACAGCAATTCGGAGAGGAATTACGAAAACTGAGAAGAAAACAGGAGATCCCTTTAAAAAGCAAACTTATACATTTAAAACCATTTATAGACGAAGAAGGAATCCTGAGAGTAGGAGGAAGAATAAAGTATGCTATGTTGCCAATAGACCAAAAATACCCAATTATTTTGGACAAATGCAGGTTATCAGAATTAATAATTCAACATGCTCATGCAGCTACTCTACATGGTGGAAACACAGTAACAGAAGCGTATATTAAAAGAAGATATTGGATAATAGGCACAAAGAAAGGCTTAAAAAAGTGTTATCATAACTGTGTGATATGTATTCGGTACAGCCAAAAAACAGCCGAGCAAGTGATGGGAAATTTACCGAAGTTTAGAACAAATGTTGCATTACCATTCGAGCACACTGGTGTAGACTACGCTGGGCCAGTTTTAATGCGGTGTTCAAAAGGAAGAGGACAGAAAGCTTTTAAGGGCTACATCGCTGTATTTGTGTGCATGACTACGAAAGCAGTACACCTAGAAGCAGTTAGTGATTTGACGACGGAAGCGTTTCTTGCAACGCTCAGAAGATTTTTTCAAGACGAGGTAAGAGTTCACACTTATATTCAGATAATGGCTCCAACTTCATAGGAGCAAAACGGCACCTAGATGAAGAATATCAAAATGCAATAAGAAGTAATACATCAGTCGCACCAAAGTTGGCAACAGAAAAAATCGAGTGACATTTTTCCCCACCGGCAAGCCCTCATTTCGGAGGAATATGGGAGGCCGCAGTGAAGTCTATGAAAAATCATTTGAGAAAAGTTATAGGGGAAACAAAGCTCACATTTGAAGAGATGACAACATTTCTTTGTCAGGTGGAAGCGGTATTAAACTCACGCCCATTGGGGGCATTGGGAAGTGAAATCGACAGCATTGACATATTAACACCTGGCCATTTTTTAATTGGACGTCCATTACTCGATTGTACAGAAGATAAAGGATTCCCTGAAAGAATAGGTTCCTTAGACCGTTGGAAATTAATACAGAAACTCAAACGAGACTTTTGGAAAAGATGGAAAGAAGAATATTTAGTTTCGTTACAGAAACGAGCAAAATGGAAAACGGAAAAAACGAATCTAGAAAAAGGACAACTTGTTATTGTAAGAGATGAAAACACACCACCATCAAGATGGCCAATGGCGAAAATCGATGAAGTTCATAAAGGATCCGACGGAAAGGTTAGAGTAGTAACTCTAAAGACATCAAAAGGAACAATGAAACGGTCAATTCAAAAGATATGCCCTCTAGAGAATCGTGTAAAGAACAAGCGGAGCGGAATGAATCAAGCGTAAACCATATCAGATCAGAACATCGTGGCAACCATAGTGAATGTTTTGCTGGTACTATGTGGATGATGATAATAGTATTATTTATCTCAATGATTGGAGCAAATAAAACTACAGAGAATTCAGTAGAGGTACCTGAAGTCCTGATAAATAAGTTGAAGAACAACGCCGCAATTTATTTAGATCCAATAGGAAAAATGAGTACTACTGCGTCAAAATGGAGGTTAGTTGTTTACTATAATGTAGACCCATACATAGAAGAAACAATTGCTATAGAGGACTACATAATCAAACAATGCTCAAAATTAAGTAATTTTGATGAACAATGCCGATTGATAACAGCAGGCTTACAGCGAAGGTATGAGATGCTTAAAGTAAATAATAGATTATTCATAACAGATAGCAGACAGAAAAGAGCAATATTCAACAGCATAGGATCACTGTATCATATTCTATTTGGGTTAATGGATAATGATGATCGCGAAAAATGATCGCGGAACCTACTGAATAACCAACACGATATAGATGGGCTAATTAAGAAGCAAACCTCCTTAGTAGACGCTACAGTGAATATCTTAAAGAAAACAACGGCAGAAGTGAATACCGAGTTTTCAAAAATGAATGATCATATAATGGAGATACATAATATGACTGCACAAAACCGTAGATCGTACAAGACGGGAATAACATTTCAATTGTTGGCCATGCAGTTAGAAACGATGTTAAGAGACTGTAAAGAAATACAAATGTCCATAATAAACATGCTAATTGACATTAATCACCAACGTGTTAATCCATTCTTAATAAGTCCATTACAGCTACAGGAAGAAATACAAAAAATTCGAATTAAACTGCCTTATAAATTAAGGCTTCCAGGCGAAGAATCAAAAAAACGAACTGCAAGAGGTACTTCGATGGATGACAGCCAAAGGGATTATAATTGGTAAGCGAGTGGTAATAGATATAGAGATTCCACTATTGCAGACGGAAGTATCAGAAGTTTTCCGAATAATTACCTTACCAATACGGAATATACGTATTATTCCGAATACGGAACCAATACGAATAATTACCAAAATTGGTACGGAAGGTGGTCTGCGCTGGTCATGCTTAAATTGTAGGTCATTTGATGTGGATATTATCCGCCTATTGCGTCAATCTCGATCTAACTTTCGCGAAGTAAATCGCGACCTAGTTGCTCTGCTAGGGAAACTAAACAACTTTGAGAACTTTTTTAATGAATTCAAATTGCTTGACGATGCCTCACCAAAGCGTAAGCGACCGCAAAAAAATGGTCACAATTCGCGAAATGTTTTGAGGGTGCCCACGCGACCGTCTTCAAACTCACCAGCGCTTATAAATTTACACAGCCCAGCTGATAGTGAAATTGAGATGGATTCCAATGTTAACAATGTTGCGGATTCGGTTCAAACTTCTTCGAAGACTACTTCATCTAAAGCAGTTCCATCTTCAACCGTCGCGATTAATTCCTCAAATACGGTTTCTAAAAATCTTGTTGTTGAACAACGCGCACCCGGTGGCGCCCTAATTTCTGCTGCTGCTGAATTACCTTTGGCTGCCGTTGGAACTACTGGCAAAGGTGCTATACCTAAAAAGCCTCTCGTCAAATCTCCTGCCATTATTGGCGCCAATATTGTTGGTGATGTGGTGAATACTGCTATCTCTGATAGTTTTGCTGCTGCTGCTGCTTTGCCAAACTTAGCTTCGAAAAAACTTGTTGTGGTTCAACAAAAAAAGACTGTATTTGTTTCCCGATTTGCTCCAGATACAACTCCGGATGATATTAGAGAGCACATTTTTTCCCAGTTGAGATTGACGGATTCAAGCATATCTGTAAAAAAATATAATTTCAGGACTAAAAGATCATATTCATCGTTTAATATTCATGTACCTAATCATTTATTAGATCGAGTATTGAATCCTGATTTCTGGCCACTAAACGCTGTTGTACATGAGTATGTTTTTAGACCAAAATCAACTCATGGAAATGCTGCTGCCACTTCTCAGCGTGCTGTTTCAAAAAACTAATCGCGCATTCCTTTGTCATTCTCTATCAAAATGTCAGAGGAATCAATACCAAGCTGAATGACATTTTATTAAAAACCATTGATCCTGAGTATAATATTATTGTGTTCACTGAAACATGGCTTAAACCGGATGTTTTGAGCTCTGAATTGTTTTCAAACACTTATATTGTCTATCGAAAGGATCGAAGTAGACTTTTAACTAATCTAAGTAGAGGAGGTGGTGTATTGATAGCTGTTACTTCTAATTACTTTTCGCGGGAAGTTTTCCTGGATGATGCCTCAGATATTGAATTCTGCTGTGTTTGTGTTAGACTTGCTAATTTCTGCATCTACATATGCTGTTCTTACATTCCGCCAAATGCTGATGAGATTATCTATACATCACATGCTAAATGTATTGCTACTGTGTTAAGGGGTATTTCACCTTTTGATAGACTTATTCTTCTTGGTGATTTTAATCTGCCTCATATTAATTGGATTTCAAGTGACGACGAAAATGCTCTTTTTTTACCATCATCTGAACGTGAATCATATTTCAGTTTCCTGAATGATCTATTTTCCATTGGTCTATTTCAAATTAATAATGTCCGGAATGGGAACAATCGCCTGTTGGATCTGGTTTTTATTGATGATAGAGACATCTTTGATTTATCGCGCTGCGCGGCTCTTGTGTTACCAGAGGACATGCATCATCCAACTCTGAATATTAGTTTAACGTTACCTTGTCAACCGTTTCGGTTCCAAAAAGCTAATAAGAGGTTAACAAAGAAGTTTTGTTTTAAACTCACTAATTATTCAAGATTAAGGAATGAGTTATTTCTCATTGATTGGTGCTCTCTTCTGCATGTGGATACTCTTTCATCTGCTTCTTTAGATTTGGCAGTCGAAACTTTTAATAATGCGTTATTGACAGCTTTTAAATCATCGGTTCCATTGAGGATAGTTCGATCATCTTCATATCCTTCCTGGTTTTCTAAAGAGCTACGCATTTTGAGAAATATGAAAGCAAAGAGCTATAAAATGTTTTGTCGATCGCGTTCAACTTTAAGTCTCTTAAATTATTTATCTTCAAGGAACAGATATCATCGCTTATGTAAACATGCTTACCAAAGTTATATCTTAAAGGTGAAACATAATCTTCGACGTGATCCTAAATCATTTTGGAGGTTTGTTAATACTAAGAGAAAGAGTGATGTTCTTCCAACATTTATGAAGTTTCGTGATATTGAGACGGATGATCCTGCAACGATTTGTGACCTCTTTGCTGACTTTTTTAAATCTACATATTCTTCATCTAGCTACGTCTCGGATTCTTACCCTTACAGTATTACATCTGGTTCTATTGCCCAGCCAATTTTAAATGAAGATCTTATTCTTAACTCTTTGAATGACATCAAGAGCACCTTTAATCCTGGTCCGGACAATATTCCATCCTGTATCCTGAAAAACTGCGCTGACGTGTTAGTAAAACCTGTCGAAATGTTATTTGGTTATTCGTTACGCTCTGGCTATTTTCCGCACAGTTGGAAGGCATCATTTATTATTCCTTTGCATAAGTCTGGAAGTAAGCATATGATAAATAACTATCGTGGCATCGCTAAGCTCAGTGCACTTCCTAAACTTTTTGAGAAGATAATTACCGATCAAATATCTTTTTCTGTGAATTCTTCAATATCACCTGTTCAGCATGGTTTTCGAGTTGGGAAATCTACTACTACAAATCTACTTGAATTTGTGTCTCACACAATAAACAATTTTAAATATTCTATGTGGACGGATGTTATTTATATGGACTTCAGCAAGGCGTTTGATGTAGTCAATCACAAACTTCTAAATTTAAAACTTAAACTATTTGGTTTTCCTGAATCTTTGCTGCGTTGGATCCAATCGTATCTCAGTGATCGTTCTCAAATGGTTGTGTTTAACAATGCCATATCTAAAGAATTTTCGGTACCTTCTGGAGTTCCGCAGGGGAGTCATTTGGGTCCATTATTATTCCTCATTTTCATAAATGATCTCCCAACTTCTATCAGTAATGGGAATATTCTCATGTTTGCGGATGATGTTAAACTGTTCTTATCTTACAAAACAGAGTGTGATGCTTTGCTACTTCAAGCTGATTTGGACTCATTAACTGATTGGTGCAGATTAAACTGTATGAATTTAAATTTGAAGAAGTGTAAGCAAATTACTTTCGCTCGCGTCTTGAAACCTGCATTGCTGAATTACTCTATTGGATCTTATAAATTGGAAGTTGTTGATTCTATAAACGATCTTGGAGTTGTTTTGGATCGGAAACTGCGCTTTCATACTCATATTAATGGCATATCTATCAGAGCTAACAGTATTTTAGGCTGTATTAAAAGATGGGCGAAGGAATTTGATGATCCCTATGTAACGAAATTATTGTACACCTCGCTGGTGAGGCCAATCTTGGAGTATGCATCGCCAGTTTGGAGTCCTTATTACAGCTGTTATATTTCTCAAATTGAATCAATTCAGAAACAGTTTTTACTTTTCTGCCTTCGTCACCTCCGCTGGGATGAATCAGTTCATTTACCACCATATGAATCCCGGCTGAAATTAATTAACCTACCAACACTTTTTGATCGCAGGAAAATGTTTAATGCTATTTTCATCCTGAGCTGCTTATCTGGTGCAACTGATTCTCCTCATTTGCTATCAAACATTCATCTTACCGTTCCTCGCCGCTCATCTAGACGATATGAGCCGCTTCAGTTGACTTTCTGCAGATCATCATACCTACAATTCGAACCTCTTCGGAATGCCTGTTTGGACTTTAATGCGGTGTATTCCGTTATTAATTTTTGTGATTCTTTTGATGTAACAAAACGGAATATTTTGAATTTCTTATCAAATATTTAATCTATTTTTGTCTTTGTATTTGTGTTAATTTTCTCCAATTTTGTATTTAAACTATATTGTATTTAAACTTTTGTATTTAAACTATTTAAACTATTTGACTGAATTTGTATTTACTTGAACTACTGAACTATTGAATTTTGTATTTAAACTATTCATGAACTATAAAACATGATGTTTAGTTCTAATAAAGACAAACAAACAAACAAACAAACAAAATACGAAAGGAGGATACAATTATAATTCCACAAATACAATCTGAAGTGTTAATATTTAATGTAGAAAATGATCATTATTTTCTCATGAATCAAGTACAGTTAAATGAATGCGTAAAAATGAAACCAAATAATTACGTATGTTATGGTAACTGGCATTGGAAGGCAACAACGGACGGCTCCTGCGAGATCTCGCCTTTAAGACCAGCTGAGGTAAACAAATGTATATTGGATCAAGTGAACCAAGAAGATAAGTAGGTAAAATTAGGCGCACCGAATGTATGGCTGTTCAAACTATTCAACGCAACATATATCAGCATATGTGGACAATCGCAGGCAAAGTGGGTAGCGGTTCCAGAACAAGGCATTCTGGAGTTGAAGCAGGGATGTAATGCTAGGTATAAGGGAGTATTTTTAGCATCGTCGCAGCAGATCCAGTCAGAGGTGCACTACAATCCTGAAAATATTTGGGTTAAGAATATAATTCAAGTGAAGAAAGAAGACATTCGGCTATTTAGCTTTACTGCAATCGACAAAAGTGAAGACTTAGCTAAGGTACAGAAGAACCTGGATGAATTCAAGCAAACCCACCTTCATCTAAGAGCCTTGGATTTTCATCACCTCAGTGGACATACCTCATTAATTTTAGTATGCATAGTAATAATAATATTGTTAGCATATTGCATAAGAGCAGCTATAATTAGAAAGAATATATTAGCACTTTCGCGCGGCCGGCAGAATGTTCAAACATGAACAGGCGTCATCGCCTAATAGTGGCGGGGACCCTTTCTATAACCTAAACACAGCCGTTTATGAGATAATAACATAACCAAAGCACCCAGGATAGACGATAAGCAGTTCAAACATAAACAGGCACCTAATATGACGGCGACCTTTTTGCGATAATAGAATTAGGATAGGATAATGCAAATATATTTTAAGCCACAAGAAGAATGTAAAGATAAGAAAATGTAGATAAGAAAATAGCTTGTAAGTGTATATAAGGAGAAATCTCAAGAATAAAGTTAGTACTGAAAAGTATTCAAGAGTGTTAAGTCATTAACAACGTGGCCTTGGAGAAGCCTTGGTAGAAATGTGAAAGCATAAGGTAAATCTGGAAATTTATCCACGATTTATGAGCAACAACAAAAAAGTTAGCAGGAGCACATCCAGAAAAATCTTTCCCCCGGCATCTCCTCACTTCGGAGGAAGTTGGGAAGCAGGAGTTAAATCTGTAAAGCATCATCTTAATAGAGTAATTTGCGATACGAAATTAACATTCGAAGAATTGAGTACTCTTTTGACTCAAATTGAAGCAGTACTTAATTCAAGACCACTTTATTCATTTACGAATGAAACAGATGATATCGACGTGTTAACTCCAGGTCACTTTTTAATTGGAAAACCTATGATCGACTGTCCGGACTCAGAAAATGAGTGTGTATCATCACTAGACAAATGGAAGTTACTGCGAAAGATAAGAAGGGATTTCTGGAAAAGATGGAAGGGGAGTATCTTACCTCACTACAGCAAAGGAATAAGTGGAAATCACAACAAGGCAATTTGGAAAAGGATCAGATTGTATTACTGAAAAAAGAAGATACGCATCCGTCTAAGTGGCCAGTAGGGCGAGTGATAGAAACTCTCGAAGGAAGGGATAAAAAAGTCAGAGCTGTTACACTTAAATTAGAGAACAGTGTAATAAAACGCCCAATTCACAAACTGTTTCCGTTACTAACATCAAATAAATCGGATGCTGATAAACAGGAGACAAGCAAGGTACCAGATACAGAAGGTACAAGATACCAGAAGATCTACAATAACGAGCCTAAGAAGCATGACTACAAATATTGGCTTCTCATCCTCTTACCTATGTTGATTGGACATTCGAAAGGGGAAGTTTATGGCACAATAGGAGCATCTGTTACAGAAATAGCCAATAACACTATAATATATAGTGATAAAATTGGAAAAATTGACCAGATAAATTCTTATTGGAATTTAATAATCCACTACGACTTGAAGCCGTATTCAGCTGAGCTAAGTAAAATAGAAACACTTATAGGAGACTTACATAGACAATGCGAGGCACTTAAAGAATACAGAGCAATATGTGACGAGACAACAACTGCAATGAGTCAACGTTATAAGACACTTAAACAAAATAATGACCTGTTGATAACTAAAAATAGACAGCCTAGAGCACCATACGAGTTCGTTGGGTCTCTTTATGATATGTTGTTCGGCATTATGGATGCTGACGACAGAAATGAATTGAAAGAGAACGTAGAAAATGTGCTCGAAAATCAAAAGGATTTGAAGGATTTGTTTCAACGTCAGACATCCGTAGTGGACTCAACCGTAAATATATTAAAGAAGACAACCGATGATGTCAACAGGAATTTTAAAAGAATGAGTGATCATCTAAATGCATTCTACGGAAAAATTGCGCAGAAGCAGAATGAAGAAGGAGTCACATTATCCTTTCAAGTAATGGCGGCGCGATTAAATATGATGTGCTACAGAGTTCAAACCTCATTTATAGATATTCTGATAGACATAAATCACGGTCACGTCAACCCCAATCTTCTCACCCCAGCTCGGGTGCCAGTCCCGTTGCAGTGTGGGCAACAAAATGGCAGTGACCAGAGTGCAAGCTGGTTCACTAGCCATGAATCATGCACCCTGGTTCCGAGGCCTCACCGAAGGCTTAAAAGCGGTACCACGGGTGATGCGCGACGTATAGGGTCTTCTAATGACCCCGCTAATATAAAGCCCACGCATATAGCGCATCGTGGGTAGGCTTCTCACTTGTGAGAGCTTCGTGGTGGTTGTTGGTTGCCACCCAAAGATACGCGGGTAGAGACCTTGAGTCTCCGCGAGAGTTGCGTGAGGAGGCAGCCTCCGTCAACTCGGCTGCCGGTAGCCAAATACCGGAAGTGGCCTTAGATAGTGCCGCGATTGTAACCTGCAATGGATGTCATGCCACACCCACAGGCATCCACAGGTACAAGTTAAGCTGCGGCTGGCTTACCGCAAGCAAATTGGGCGTTGGTTGTCGCCATGAATCATAAAAGGTACGTTCACAGAGTTCGTACTTGCAACTCCGTGCGGGATGGCCCGCCGAGGAATTAAGCCATCAATGGCAGGTGTCCTCGTAAAACACCAGACAGAAATCTTCTCACCCCAGCACAATTGAAGAGTGTGGTAGAATATATAGAGGATCATATTCCCAAAAACCTAGTTCTGCCTGGAGGTGATTCAGGAGCTGAGTTAAGGAGCGTCTATTCCTTATTGAAGGCAAAAGGAATAATATTGAATCAGCGTTTAATAATAAATGCAGAAATTCCACTCATTTACAAGGAATCGAGCGAGTTGTACAGATTGATTCCCTTTCCAATCAACAAGGACAATCGAACACTGAGGCCAAGGGTGAATTCCGAATTTATCGCTTACAACATGGTGGAGAGCATTTATACCTCACTGTGTCAATCAGACATCCATAAATGCACAAAATTTGAGGACACTCAGTTTTTATGCAAGGAAAATTGGTCTTGGAAACCGGTCACTGGAAGATCCTGTGAGATAGCAGCATCGAAAAAAATGGACTAGGCAGAATGTTTTTTTGAGGAAATAAGAAATCGAGATATGTGGACACACTTTTCGAAGGAACATAATTGCAGTACTGGGCAACAGAATTGGCTAACGATTTCATCACAAGGCGTTCCTAAACTACGTGCAGGGTGTTCAGCATCATATAGAGGAGTTGTTCTATCGGCCACTCAACGTTTTGAACATCATGAGTAATTAAAAATACAATCCTCATCTTGGACTAAAGACTTAAGTCTTATTGCGGAAACACACATCAAGCCTTTTGACACTGCAATTACCAACAATTCCCAGCTGATTGGGGAATTAACTCAACAAATGAGGCAGTTAAAGTCATCCCACATAGAACTTCGGGCATTAAAATGGCATACCACAACTGGGCACTCTGCATTAATATTAATTTGTATAGCAGCTGTAATACTTTTCTGTGTTTATATAAAGAAAAAATGCTGCAGTACATCAAATCGCGTACAAATAGACTTCACCGCTCCGCGCCAGCTCTCGGGGCGGCAATATGTTTAGAAATAATCTAAACATAGAAGATAAGGCCACAACGGATCAGACTACACCGATCGGACAGAAGGCATCGAAAGGGCATCGAAAGGATAACCGATAAGAAGGGTCTACTGATAGCAACTCTTCGCGTCGAGGGATCAGTTTATCCTTTTTTATCATCGCTAGCGCAGTCTGTCCTATATAAATAAACTCTAGTTTTATTAGTTCGGTCAAGCAGTCGATCGTTGTTATCGTCAACCTTTTTTATCTTTCACTTATATTATATTTCACCTTTCTTATCTTTAACTTAAGGTCCAATATGTAAAATAGTATTTAAGAAAGCAGTATCAAAACTATACTCAACGAGTTTGTATTCAGAGGGAATATAAACATTTGGTCCTTCGAGCTTAAATAAAACTAAGCAGAAAGTGTCTTAAAATTTATTAAAAACCTCCGAGAAGTGTTTTCGTGTCACTAAAGGAGTGATAAAACGAGCAAGAGGAATTTTTTGGGAAAAACAAAAGGTTTTCTTTCAGAAAATTTACACTGAGCTACAAGAGGCTTAGATTTTGCTTAAATTTTTAAAAGTTGTCTAGTCGCTAAAAGAGCGACAAGACTGAAAGAAAGCGTATTTCACGGCTTTTAACAGTAAATTAAGCGTCCCGAGGCTTCGACATCGGTAAAGTTTTTAAAAAAAAATCAACAAAATATGTCCAAGGAAAAGCAACAACTGTTAGAAAAACAGAAAGAACATGGCGAGGAGGCTATATCCATAAGAGATAAAGTGTATGAAGGCAGGATCCGGTGAACTCAAATAGAAGAAACAAGGAAGCGGCTGGGAAGGATAAGCCTGCAACTAGAGGCTAATCATAGCAAATTATTGGCTCAAGAAGTCAAGGAAGAAATATATTTTGCAAACAATTATTGTGAAGCAATTAAAACTGTACTGGAAGAAGCCTTGGTAATACTGGAGGAGAAAGGTGGAGTCGAAAGCGATCATCGTCCAAGCAACATGGCGAGTGAAAGCGAGAAAACTAAAACCAAAAATCCAGCAGAAGATAAGGGCAATAATAACCCAATAATAAAAAGGATAAATAAAAACAAATATTATTTACAAGAATTAATGGATGAATCCCTATTAGAAATAAAAAACGGCCAAAAAGCAGAGCTGGTAGTTACAAAATCAGCACTGGAAGAAGAAATCAAAAAAATAAGAAGCAGCTGTGAAACCTTTTTTAAAAGCAGTAAGGACGACTATCTGAATGAAACGACTGAAGATGAAATTTTGGAAATAAATGAAGAATTCCGCGCAATACAAAAGAAAATAATAGTGGTTCTTTCAGAAACCGAAAAACAGGTGGAAATCAAACGAAACTGGAAAATATAAAAATTCCAGCGTTCTTCGGTAATATAAGTGAATGGCCATCCTTTCATGACCTTTTCAAAAAATTGGTGCACGATTGTGGGTTCTTTTCATATGCTGAAAAAATGTACCGATTAAAAAATTATGTAAAAGGAGAAGCTGGTAGGCTTATTTAGCACCTAAAAATCACCGATGCTAATTATGAAGCAGCGTGGGAAATACTTAAAACACGTTTCGAGAATAATAGGCTATTGTTTACAACACAAGTCGACAGAATATTGGATCATTCCTTGGTCAACAGCGAATCGGTTTCCAGCATTAAACAAATGTTAGATACAACAAATGAATGTGTACAGGCGCTTAAGGGACTTAACATTAAAATTGATGATGCTGAACCATTTATAGCCCGAATAATTGTTCGGAAGCTTGATCGTGATGGATTACGTCTATATGAGCAAAGCGTTAGGAAAACAAAGGAAATTCAAAGCCTTCAAGACGTTCTCAGTTTTCTTGAACAGCAGTACTAAGCACTGGAGGCAGTCAGAGGCAAGAAGCAGTTTAACAGCGCTAATTACAAAAGTTATAAGTCCGGAAACTCATTCCATACTACGCAAAAAGTATGTGATTTTTGCAAAATAGGCGGCCACGACATTAAAGCCTGCAGAAGATTTCAAGGCGCAACATTAATGGAACGTAGGCAATTTATTAACAAAAATAAGTTATGGTACATATGCATGGGTCATATTTTTAAAGAAAAGTTCCCAGAAATTTTAAACAAATGTATAAAACGTAATAAGAATCACCATATGCTACTTCACGTTGATCAATTCAAGAAGGACTTGAAGCTCCCGGAAAGAAAATCAGCGATGTTGACGGAAGAAGAAACGAACAACAGTTCAACAGTTTTGCTAGCAACAGCTCAAGTGCGGATACTTGCAGCAGATGGCAGTTTTCTTACTCTTAGACCCTTAATTGATCAGGGATCTCAGAAGACGGCGGTATCCGAAAAAGCAGCGCAGTTGCTGCAATTGAGGAGGAAAAATATTAAGACAGAATTACGTGGCCTTGGAGAAGCCTTGGTAGAAATGTCAAAGCATAAGGTAAATCTGGGAATTTATCCACGATTTATGAGCAACAACAAAAAAGTTAGCAGGAGCACATCCAGACAAATCTTTCAAATATAATATTGACGAATGGATTAATTCTACGCTTGCTGATCCGTATTTCAATAAGGCAGATCGAGTAGATATTATAATTGGTGGAGATTTATTCCACGAAATATTAGAAGTTGGAATTCGAAAGGTCGATAAGGTATTAGGACAAGCCACCAAACTAGGTTGGATATTATCTGGTGTTCTTAAAGTGCCAAATAATACCAATAAGATAACAGCTGCGATGACAACAAATTTGGAAAAATTCTGGGAAGTAGAGGAAATCGCGGATAATGAGGCCCAGGAAGAAGAAGAAGATCATTACGTTCAGCATTTTAAGGAAACCACCACGCAAGCTATCAGCGGCAGATTTGTTGCAAGGTTGCTGTTCAAAGAAGATTACCAGCTAGGAGAATCGCGCAAAATGGCTGTAGCGAGGCTAATTAATTTAGAAAAGAAGCTGAAAAATGACAGTGAATTAAGAAGCGAATTTGTGAAATTTATGAGGGAATACCAGAATTTGGGCCACATGAAAGAAATCGTCATTTCAAGCTCAAACAGATATTAATTACCTCATCATGCAGTCATTCGGGAATTAAGTACGACTACAAAACTACGAGTTGTGTTTAATGGGTCAGCGAAAAGTTCAAATGGCAAAAGCTTAAACGACATACTTAAAGTGGGCCCAAGATTTAAAAGGATTTGTTCGACATAATTGTTAAATGGAGATTATGGAAGTTTGCTCTATGTGCTGACATAGAAAAATGTTCCGGCAAATAATGGTAGCAAAGTCCGATCAGCAGTATCAAACCATACTTTGGAGAGAAAACGAAAACAAACCAATTAAGGAATATAAACTTGCAACTGTAACCTACGGTACGG
Organism: Physocephala rufipes; assembly: GCA_963966595.1. Classification (NCBI taxonomy): domain Eukaryota; kingdom Metazoa; phylum Arthropoda; class Insecta; order Diptera; family Conopidae; genus Physocephala; species Physocephala rufipes. The sequence goes on from OZ016503.1 coordinate 12,727,163, forward strand.
CTTGTGCACGTTTTATTACCACAATGCTATTAAGGACAATCGCAGACAGGTGCAAAAATGAGAAAATCAGCAAAGTTATAAGAGAAGACTTTTATATGGATGACATAATAACTGGAGGATATACAATTAATGAGTGCATATCATTAAGGAAGAATATAGAAGAAGAACTGGAGAAATACGGATTTCACTTGCGAAAATGGGTATCGAATTCTAACTGTATTATCGATACTAAGGAAGATAATAGAGAGAACGAGATTCTTAGAATAGATAAACAAGAATCAACCAAAACCTTGGGTTTGCACTGGCATCCAATTGACGACGAATTCCTGTTCAAGCTAGAATATTAACGTCATGAAACAAATACAAAACGACAAGCCTTGTCCTTATTAGCCAAAATATTCGATCCTGTAGGGTGGCTGACTCCAATCACTGTTGTAATAAAATTATTTATACAGAAGTTCTGGCTGCAGGAAAAGGAATGGGATAAAGTTCTGGATGAAGAACTCACTAAAGAATGGAAGGGATTAACAGAAAAACTTCACTTAACCCAATTAATAAGAATACCAAGGTGGCTACAAGTGTCATGCGAGATGCAATGGGAACTACACGGGTTTGCTGATGCTTCAGAGAAATCATACGGAACAGTACTATATGTTAAAATTAGTTGCCGTGTAACAATACTTGCTGCTAAGAGCAAGGTGAATCCAGTGAAAAAACAGGAAAACTCAACCAAAATTAGAACTATGCGCAGCTCACCTACTTGCGAAACTAATGAAGAAGAGTCTACAATTAATGCAACGAGAAGTAAAAGTGGTTGCTTGGAGAGATTCCACCATAAGACAAATTCATTCGAAACAAGGTAGCTGAAATACAGCAGTTAATACCAAAAGCAAGTTGGCATCATGTCAAGACAAATGATAATCCAGCAGATCACGAGGTATATCTCCAGAGAAACTAGCGTCTTATAATTTGTGGTGGAAGGGTCCTGAATGGCTTCCAAAGGAAACATTTGTACCACGACAACCAATAGAAGAAGCGATTATGGCTACAACAACAACATTGACGGGTCACTCCTTAGACGACCTTATACTAAAAGTATCGAGTTATGCAAAACTGAAGACGATATGTACTGAGGTTCATCAGGAAAAGGAAAGGGAGCGCTGCTCTGCAAACAGTCACAAATGAAATGGAAGATTCCGAAAATATAATTATTCGATATCAACAGGAAAAGGATTTTCCAAAGGAGGTCGAGCTATTAAAGAACCATCAACAAGTTCAAAGAAGTAGCAAAATTATTACATTAAATCCATTTTTGGATGCATATGGTATCCTCAGGGTTGGAGGAAGAATCAGTAGGTCCGGATTAGGATATAATCAAAAACACCCGATGATTCTAGACAAATCATTAATATCCTTCCTGATTGTTAATTACATCCACTTCTTGACTTTGCATGGCGGAATCAAACTTATGAAGGTCACTATTAGTCGAAGATATTGTATTTTGAGAGTTTCGAATGCCATAAAAAATGTATTCGTAATTATCCCAGATGTGTTCGCTATCAACATCATAAAAATTCGCAAATTATGGGCGAATTACCGAGGGTACGGGTGACAGTGTCGCACCCATTTACATCTACAGGAGTTGACTTTGCTGGCCCGATTTATATGAAGCAGTCAAAAGGAAGAGGGTAGAAAGCATACAAAGGGTATATCGCTATATTTGTGTGTATGTCGACCAAAACCATACATTTAGAAGCAGCAAGCGATCTCACAACAAAAGCCTTCTTAGCAGCGTTAAAAAGATTTTTTGCGCGAAGAGGCAAAAGTAAATATATGTATTCAGACAATGGAACAAACTTCGTTGGAGCTTCAAGACAACTAGACAAGGATTTTAAAAGGGCGATTACAGAGCATGCAGAGGTAGCTCCCATATTGGCTGAAAAGAGAATAGAGTGGAAATTTATTCCCCCGGCATCTCCTCACTTCGGAGGAAGTTGGGAAGCAGGAGTTAAATCTGTAAAGCATCATCTTAATAGAGTAATTTGCGATACGAAATTAACATTCGAAGAATTGAGTACTCTTTTGACTCAAATTGAAGCAGTACTTAATTCAAGACCACTTTATTCATTTACGAATGAAACAGATGATATCGACGTGTTAACTCCAGGTCACTTTTTAATTGGAAAACCTATGATCGACTGTCCGGACTCAGAAAATGAGTGTGTATCATCACTAGACAAATGGAAGTTACTGCGAAAGATAAGAAGGGATTTCTGGAAAAGATGGAAGGGGAGTATCTTACCTCACTACAGCAAAGGAATAAGTGGAAAACACAACAAGGCAATTTGGAAAAGGATCAGATTGTATTACTGAAAAAAGAAGATACGCATCCGTCTAAGTGGCCAGTAGGGCGAGTGATAGAAACTCTCGAAGGAAGGGATAAAAAAGTCAGAGCTGTTACACTTAAATTAGAGAACAGTGTAATAAAACGCCCAATTCACAAACTGTTTCCGTTACTAACATCAAATAAATCGGATGCTGATAAACAGGAGACAAGCAAGGTACCAGATACAGAAGGTACAAGATACCAGAAGATCTACAATAACGAGCCTAAGAAGCATGACTACAAATATTGGCTTCTCATCCTTTTACTTATGTTGATTGAACATTCGAAAGCGGAAGTTTATGACAGCTAGGAGCAGCTGTTACAGAAATAGCCAATAACACTATAATATATAGTGATAAGGTGGGAAAAATTGACCAGATAAATTCCTATTGGAATTTAATAATCCACTACGACTTGAAGCCGTATTCAGCTGAGCTAAGTAAAATAGAAGCACTTATAGGAAACTTGCATAGACAATGCGAGGCACTTAAGGAATACAGAGAAATATGTGACGAGACAACAACTGCAATGAGTCAACGTTATAAGACACTTAAACAAAATAATGAGAGCACCATACGAGTTCGTTGGGTCTCTTTATGATATGTTGTTCGGCATTATGGATGCTGACGACAGAAATGAATTGAAAGAGAACGTAGAAAATGTGCTCGAAAATCAAAAGGATTTGAAGGATTTGTTTCAACGTCAGACATCCGTAGTGGACTCAACCGTAAATATATTAAAGAAGACAACCGATGATGTCAACAGGAATTTTAAAAGAATGAGTGATCATCTAAATGCATTCTACGGAAAAATTGCGCAGAAGCAGAATGAAGAAGGAGTCACATTATCCTTTCAAGTAATGGCGGCGCGATTAAATATGATGTGCTACAGAGTTCAAACCTCATTTATAGATATTCTGATAGACATAAATCACGGTCACGTCAACCCCAATCTTCTCACCCCAGCTCGGGTGCCAGTCCCGTTGCAGTGTGGGCAACAAAATGGCAGTGACCAGAGTGCAAGCTGGTTCACTAGCCATGAATCATGCACCCTGGTTCCGAGGCCTCACCGAAGGCTTAAAAGCGGTACCACGGGTGATGCGCGACGTATAGGGTCTTCTAATGACCCCGCTAATATAAAGCCCACGCATATAGCGCATCGTGGGTAGGCTTCTCACTTGTGAGAGCTTCGTGGTGGTTGTTGGTTGCCACCCAAAGATACGCGGGTAGAGACCTTGAGTCTCCGCGAGAGTTGCGTGAGGAGGCAGCCTCCGTCAACTCGGCTGCCGGTAGCCAAATACCGGAAGTGGCCTTAGATAGTGCCGCGATTGTAACCTGCAATGGATGTCATGCCACACCCACAGGCATCCACAGGTACAAGTTAAGCTGCGGCTGGCTTACCGCAAGCAAATTGGGCGTTGGTTGTCGCCATGAATCATAAAAGGTACGTTCACAGAGTTCGTACTTGCAACTCCGTGCGGGATGGCCCGCCGAGGAATTAAGCCATCAATGGCAAGTGTCCTCGTAAAACACCAGACAGAAATCTTCTCACCCCAGCACAATTGAAGAGTGTGGTAGAATATATAGAGGATCATATTCCCAAAAACCTAGTTCTGCCTGGAGGTGATTCAGGAGCTGAGTTAAGGAGCGTCTATTCCTTATTGAAGGCAAAAGGAATAATATTGAATCAGCGTTTAATAATAAATGCAGAAATTCCACTCATTTACAAGGAATCGAGCGAGTTGTACAGATTGATTCCCTTTCCAATCAACAAGGACAATCGAACACTGAGGCCAAGGGTGAATTCCGAATTTATCGCTTACAACATGGTGGAGAGCATTTATACCTCACTGTGTCAATCAGACATCCATAAATGCACAAAATTTGAGGACACTCAGTTTTTATGCAAGGAAAATTGGTCTTGGAAACCGGTCACTGGAAGATCCTGTGAGATAGCAGCATCGAAAAAAATGGACTAGGCAGAATGTTTTTTTGAGGAAATAAGAAATCGAGATATGTGGACACACTTTTCGAAGGAACATAATTGCAGTACTGGGCAACAGAATTGGCTAACGATTTCATCACAAGGCGTTCCTAAACTACGTGCAGGGTGTTCAGCATCATATAGAGGAGTTGTTCTATCGGCCACTCAACGTTTTGAACATCATGAGTAATTAAAAATACAATCCTCATCTTGGACTAAAGACTTAAGTCTTATTGCGGAAACACACATCAAGCCTTTTGACACTGCAATTACCAACAATTCCCAGCTGATTGGGGAATTAACTCAACAAATGAGGCAGTTAAAGTCATCCCACATAGAACTTCGGGCATTAAAATGGCATACCACAACTGGGCACTCTGCATTAATATTAATTTGTATAGCAGCTGTAATACTTTTCTGTGTTTATATAAAGAAAAAATGCTGCAGTACATCAAATCGCGTACAAATAGACTTCACCGCTCCGCGCCAGCTCTCGGGGCGGCAATATGTTTAGAAATAATCTAAACATAGAAGATAAGGCCACAACGGATCAGACTACACCGATCGGACAGAAGGCATCGAAAGGGCATCGAAAGGATAACCGATAAGAAGGGTCTACTGATAGCAACTCTTCGCGTCGAGGGATCAGTTTATCCTTTTTTATCATCGCTAGCGCAGTCTGTCCTATATAAATAAACTCTAGTTTTATTAGTTCGGTCAAGCAGTCGATCGTTGTTATCGTCAACCTTTTTTATCTTTCACTTATATTATATTTCACCTTTCTTATCTTTAACTTAAGGTCCAATATGTAAAATAGTATTTAAGAAAGCAGTATCAAAACTATACTCAACGAGTTTGTATTCAGAGGGAATATAAACATTTGGTCCTTCGAGCTTAAATAAAACTAAGCAGAAAGTGTCTTAAAATTTATTAAAAACCTCCGAGAAGTGTTTTCGTGTCACTAAAGGAGTGATAAAACGAGCAAGAGGAATTTTTTGGGAAAAACAAAAGGTTTTCTTTCAGAAAATTTACACTGAGCTACAAGAGGCTTAGATTTTGCTTAAATTTTTAAAAGTTGTCTAGTCGCTAAAAGAGCGACAAGACTGAAAGAAAGCGTATTTCACGGCTTTTAACAGTAAATTAAGCGTCCCGAGGCTTCGACATCGGTAAAGTTTTTAAAAAAAAATCAACAAAATATGTCCAAGGAAAAGCAACAACTGTTAGAAAAACAGAAAGAACATGGCGAGGAGGCTATATCCATAAGAGATAAAGTGTATGAAGGCAGGATCCGGTGAACTCAAATAGAAGAAACAAGGAAGCGGCTGGGAAGGATAAGCCTGCAACTAGAGGCTAATCATTGCAAATTATTGGCTCAAGAAGTCAAGGAAGAAATATATTTTGCAAACAATTATTGTGAAGCAATTAAAACTGTACTGGAAGAAGCCTTGGTAATACTGGAGGAGAAAGGTGGAGTCGAAAGCGATCATCGTCCAAGCAACATGGCGAGTGAAAGCGAGAAAACTAAAACCAAAAATCCAGCAGAAGATAAGGGCAATAATAACCCAATAATAAAAAGGATAAATAAAAACAAATATTATTTACAAGAATTAATGGATGAATCCCTATTAGAAATAAAAAACGGCCAAAAAGCAGAGCTGGTAGTTACAAAATCAGCACTGGAAGAAGAAATCAAAAAAATAAGAAGCAGCTGTGAAACCTTTTTTAAAAGCAGTAAGGACGACTATCTGAATGAAACGACTGAAGATGAAATTTTGGAAATAAATGAAGAATTCCGCGCAATACAAAAGAAAATAATAGTGGTTCTTTCAGAAACCGAAAAACAGGTGGAAATCAAACGTAACTGGAAAATATAAAAATTCCAGCGTTCTTCGGTAATATAAGTGAATGGCCATCCTTTCATGACCTTTTCAAAAAATTGGTGCACGATTGTGGGTTCTTTTCATATGCTGAAAAAATGTACCGATTAAAAAATTATGTAAAAGGAGAAGCTGGTAGGCTTATTTAGCACCTAAAAATCACCGATGCTAATTATGAAGCAGCGTGGGAAATACTTAAAACACGTTTCGAGAATAATAGGCTATTGTTTACAACACAAGTCGACAGAATATTGGATCATTCCTTGGTCAACAGCGAATCGGTTTCCAGCATTAAACAAATGTTAGATACAACAAATGAATGTGTACAGGCGCTTAAGGGACTTAACATTAAAATTGATGATGCTGAACCATTTATAGCCCGAATAATTGTTCGGAAGCTTGATCGTGATGGATTACGTCTATATGAGCAAAGCGTTAGGAAAACAAAGGAAATTCAAAGCCTTAAAGACGTTCTCAGTTTTCTTGAACAGCAGTACTAAGCACTGGAGGCAGTCAGAGGCAAGAAGCAGTTTAACAGCGCTAATTACAAAAGCTATAAGTCCGGAAACTCATTCCATACTACGCAAAAAGTATGTGATTTTTGCAAAATAGGCGGCCACGACATTAAAGACTGCAGAAGATTTCAAGGCGCAACATTAATGGAACGTAGGCAATTTATTAACAAAAATAAGTTATGGTACATATGCATGGGTCATATTTTTAAAGAAAAGTTCCCAGAAATTTTAAACAAATGTATAAAACGTAATAAGAATCACCATATGCTACTTCACGTTGATCAATTCAAGAAGGACTTGAAGCTCCCGGAAAGAAAATCAGCGATGTTGACGGAAGAAGAAACGAACAACAGTTCAACAGTTTTGCTAGCAACAGCTCAAGTGCGGATACTTGCAGCGGATGGCAGTTTTCTTACTCTTAGACCCTTAATTGATCAGGGATCTCAGAAGACGGCGGTATCCGAAAAAGCAGCGCAGTTGCTGCAATTGAGGAGGAAAAATATTAAGACAGAATTACGTGGCCTTGGAGAAGCCTTGGTAGAAATGTCAAAGCATAAGGTAAATCTGGGAATTTATCCACGATTTATAAGCAACAACAAAAAAGTTAGCAGGAGCACATCCAGACAAATCTTTCAAATATAATATTGACGAATGGATTAATTCTACGCTTGCTGATCCGTATTTCAATAAGGCAGATCGAGTAGATATTATAATTGGTGGAGATTTATTCCACGAAATATTAGAAGTTGGAATTCGAAAGGTCGATAAGGTATTAGGACAAGCCACCAAACTAGGTTGGATATTATCTGGTGTTCTTAAAGTGCCAAATAATACCAATAAGATAACAGCTGCGATGACAACAAATTTGGAAAAATTCTGGGAAGTAGAGGAAATCGCGGATAATGAGGCCCAGGAAGAAGAAGAAGATCATTACGTTCAGCATTTTAAGGAAACCACCACGCAAGCTATCAGCGGCAGATTTGTTGCAAGGTTGCTGTTCAAAGAAGATTACCAGCTAGGAGAATCGCGCAAAATGGCTGTAGCGAGGCTAATTAATTTAGAAAAGAAGCTGAAAAATGACAGTGAATTAAGAAGCGAATTTGTGAAATTTATGAGGGAATACCAGAATTTGGGCCACATGAAAGAAATCGTCATTTCAAGCTCAAACAGATATTAATTACCTCATCATGCAGTCATTCGGGAATTAAGTACGACTACAAAACTACGAGTTGTGTTTGATGGGTCAGCGAAAAGTTCAAATGGCAAAAGCTTAAACGACATACTTAAAGTGGGCCCAAGAGTTAAAAGGATTTGTTCGACATAATTGTTAAATGGAGATTATGGAAGTTTGCTCTATGTGCTGACATAGAAAAATGTTCCGGCAAATAATGGTAGCAAAGTCCGATCAGCAGTATCAAACCATACTTTGGAGAGAAAACGAAAACAAACCAATTAAGGAATATAAACTTGCAACTGTAACCTACGGTACGGCTTGTGCACGTTTTATTACCACAATGCCATTAAGGACAATCGCAGACAGGTGCAAAAATGAGAAAATCAGCAAAGTTATAAGAGAAGACTTTTATATGGATGACATAATAACTGGAGGATATACAATTAATGAGTGCATATCATTAAGGAAGAATATAGAAGAAGAACTGGAGAAATACGGATTTCACTTGCGAAAATGGGTATCGAATTCTAACTGTATTATCGATACTAAGGAAGATAATAGAGAGAACGAGATTCTTAGAATAGATAAACAAGAATCAACCAAAACCTTGGGTTTGCACTGGCATCCAATTGACGACGAATTCCTGTTCAAGCTAGAATATGAACGTCATGAAACAATTACAAAACGACAAGCCTTGTCCTTATTAGCCAAAATATTCGATCCTGTAGGGTGGCTGACTCCAATCACTGTTGTAATAAAATTATTTATACAGAAGTTCTGGCTGCAGGAAAAGGAATGGGATAAAGTTCTGGATGAAGAACTCACTAAAGAATGGAAGGGATTAACAGAAAAACTTCACTTAACCCAATTAATAAGAATACCAAGGTGGCTACAAGTGTCATGCGAGATGCAATGGGAACTACACGGGTTTGCTGATGCTTCAGAGAAATCATACGGAACAGTACTATATGTTAAAATTAGTTGCCGTGTAACAATACTTGCTGCTAAGAGCAAGGTGAATCCAGTGAAAAAACAGGAAAACTCAACCAAAATTAGAACTATGCGCAGCTCACCTACTTGCGAAACTAATGAAGAAGAGTCTACAATTAATGCAACGAGAAGTAAAAGTGGTTGCTTGGAGAGATTCCACCATAAGACAAATTCATTCGAAACAAGGTAGCTGAAATACAGCAGTTAATACCAAAAGCAAGTTGGCATCATGTCAAGACAAATGATAATCCAGCAGATCACGAGGTATATCTCCAGAGAAACTAGCGTCTTATAATTTGTGGTGGAAGGGTCCTGAATGGCTTTCAAAGGAAACATTTGTACCACGACAACCAATAGAAGAAGCGATTATGGCTACAACAACAACATTGACGGGTCACTCCTTAGACGACCTTATACTAAAAGTATCGAGTTATGCAAAACTGAAGAGGATATGTACTGAGGTTCATCAGGAAAAGGAAAGGGAGCGCTGCTCTGCAAACAGTCACAAATGAAATGGAAGATTCCGAAAATATAATTATTCGATATCAACAGGAAAAGTTTTCCAAAGGAGGTCGAGCTATTAAAGAACCATCAACAAGTTCAAAGAAGTAGCAAAATTATTACATTAAATCCATTTTTGGATGCATATGGTATCCTCAGGGTTGGAGGAAGAATCAGTAGGTCCGGATTAGGATATAATCAAAAACACCCGATGATTCTAGACAAATCATTAATATCCTTCCTGATTGTTAATTACATCCACTTCTTGACTTTGCATGGCGGAATCAAACTTATGAAGGTCACTATTAGTCGAAGATATTGTATTTTGAGAGTTTCGAATGCCATAAAAAATGTATTCGTAATTATCCCAGATGTGTTCGCTATCAACATCATAAAAATTCGCAAATTATGGGCGAATTACCGAGGGTACGGGTGACAGTGTCGCACCCATTTACATCTACAGGAGTTGACTTTGCTGGCCCGATTTATATGAAGCAGTCAAAAGGAAGAGGGTAGAAAGCATACAAAGGGTATATCGCTATATTTGTGTGTATGTCGACCAAAACCATACATTTAGAAGCAGCAAGCGATCTCACAACAAAAGCCTTCTTAGCAGCGTTAAAAAGATTTTTTGCGCGAAGAGGCAAAAGTAAATATATGTATTCAGACAATGGAACAAACTTCGTTGGAGCTTCAAGACAACTAGACAAGGATTTTAAAAGGGCGATTACAGAGCATGCAGAGGTAGCTCCCATATTGGCTGAAAAGAGAATAGAGTGGAAATTTATTCCCCCGGCATCTCCTCACTTCGGAGGAAGTTGGGAAGCAGGAGTTAAATCTGTAAAGCATCATCTTAATAGAGTAATTTGCGATACGAAATTAACATTCGAAGAATTGAGTACTCTTTTGACTCAAATTGAAGCAGTACTTAATTCAAGACCACTTTATTCATTTACGAATGAAACAGATGATATCGACGTGTTAACTCCAGGTCACTTTTTAATTGGAAAACCTATGATCGACTGTCCGGACTCAGAAAATGAGTGTGTATCATCACTAGACAAATGGAAGTTACTGCGAAAGATAAGAAGGGATTTCTGGAAAAGATGGAAGGGGAGTATCTTACCTCACTACAGCAAAGGAATAAGTGGAAAACACAACAAGGCAATTTGGAAAAGGATCAGATTGTATTACTGAAAAAAGAAGATACGCATCCGTCTAAGTGGCCAGTAGGGCGAGTGATAGAAACTCTCGAAGGAAGGGATAAAAAAGTCAGAGCTGTTACACTTAAATTAGAGAACAGTGTAATAAAACGCCCAATTCACAAACTGTTTCCGTTACTAACATCAAATAAATCGGATGCTGATAAACAGGAGACAAGCAAGGTACCAGATACAGAAGGTACAAGATACCAGAAGATCTACAATAACGAGCCTAAGAAGCATGACTACAAATATTGGCTTCTCATCCTCTTACCTATGTTGATTGGACATTCGAAAGGGGAAGTTTATGGCACAATAGGAGCATCTGTTACAGAAATAGCCAATAACACTATAATATATAGTGATAAAATTGGAAAAATTGACCAGATAAATTCTTATTGGAATTTAATAATCCACTACGACTTGAAGCCGTATTCAGCTGAGCTAAGTAAAATAGAAACACTTATAGGAGACTTACATAGACAATGCGAGGCACTTAAGGAATACAGAGCAATATGTGACGAGACAACAACTGCAATGAGTCAACGTTATAAGACACTTAAACAAAATAATGACCTGTTGATAACTAAAAATAGACAGCCTAGAGCACCATACGAGTTCGTTGGGTCTCTTTATGATATGTTGTTCGGCATTATGGATGCTGACGACAGAAATGAATTGAAAGAGAACGTAGAAAATGTGCTCGAAAATCAAAAGGATTTGAAGGATTTGTTTCAACGTCAGACATCCGTAGTGGACTCAACCGTAAATATATTAAAGAAGACAACCGATGATGTCAACAGGAATTTTAAAAGAATGAGTGATCATCTAAATGCATTCTACGGAAAAATTGCGCAGAAGCAGAATGAAGAAGGAGTCACATTATCCTTTCAAGTAATGGCGGCGCGATTAAATATGATGATCGACGTGTGCTACAGAGTTCAAACCTCAGTTATAGATATTCTGATAGACATAAATCACGGTCACGTCAACCCCAATCTTCTCACCCCAGCACAATTGAAGAGTGAGGTAGAATATATAAAGGATCATATTCCCGAAAACCTAGTTCTGCCTGGAGGTGATTCAGGAGCTGAGTTAAGGAGCGTCTATTCCTTATTGAAGGCAAAAGGAATAGTATTGAATCAGCGTTTAATAATAAATGCAGAAATTCCACTCATTTACAAGGAATCGAGCGAGTTGTACAGATTGATTCCCTTTCCAATCAACAAGGACAATCGAACACTGAGGCCAAGGGTGAAGGCGGAATTTATCGCTTACAATATGGTGGAGAGCATTTATACCTTACTGTCTCAATCAAACATCCATAAATGCACAAAATCTGAGGACACTCAGTTTTTATGCAAGGGAAACTGGTCTTGGAAACCGGCCATTGGAAGATCCTGTGAGATAGCGGCATTGAAAAAATTGGACAAGGCAGAATGTTTTTTTGAGGAAATAAGAAATCGAGATATGTGGACACACTTGTCAAAGG
>OZ016503.1:12743064-12748064 GCA_963966595.1 Physocephala rufipes
AATTCAATACCCCTTTGACTGCAAGTTTTAGCGATTGTATTGTGAGCTACTTCGGAGTAGATGGCCTTATTGAGCTCTTGTAACTGGTTGTTTGCGCCTACAAAATTAGTAGCGTTGTCACAATGCAAGGTTTTACATCTTCCACGGCGGCTTATAAAACGTTTTAGGGCAGCAATGAAGGCTTCGGTAGTTAGGTCACTAACGACTTCTAGATGCACTGCCTTTGTAGCAAAGCAGCAAAAAACTGCAATATACACCTTGTGCGGTTTTGTACCCCTTATCTTATAATGCACCCAGAGCGGACCCCAATAATCAACACCAGTGTTTAAAAATGGTCTTGCTGGTGTGATTCGGTCTGCAGGTAAATTTCCCATCACCTGATTCATGAGGTTTGGTCTAGCCCTTGTGCATCGGACACAGTTGTGGACAATGTTGCGTGCAGTTATTTTTCCTTTTATAGGCCAAAATTGCAGTCTTACAAAAGACAGAAGAGTTTGCTGACCACAGTGCATGTTTTCCTCATGTATTGTTTTAAATATCAGCTTAACAATCGGATCGTTATATGGAAGTATGATGGGATGTTTTGCGTCGTATGACAGCTCTGATGCTTCTAAGCGTCCTCCAACTCGAAGTACTCCGCGATCATCAATAAATGGTTTGAGAGTGCTTAGCGGACTTGAATTCGATACGGCGTTGTGCTTATTTAGATGCGTCAAATCTTCACCGAAGTCTGAGTGTTGAATAGTTTTAACAATGATTGACCGTGCATTATGAAGCTCTTCTGGCATTAAAGCTACTTGTGACGGCCTGTTGCTTGCGCATTTAATGTTTTTGATGAACCTTAGCATATATGCGACAACTCGTAAGAGGAAATTAAAAGAATTGTGATGGTTTATTTTGTAGATCATCCCTTCCAATCCTGTTGAAGTCATTGCGGTAGTAAGCGTAGTATGTTTCTGTCTTTTCTCTAGATCTTTTTCTATTATCATAGCCTTTGAACATTGTTGTGGTGTGAAAGGCTCATTTCCATGAAGAAATAATGGACCGTAAAACCATAGGTTGCAGGATAGAAGTTTATCCGGGGCTAATCCTCTTGAGAGTAGATCTGCAGGGTTATGATGCGAGCTAACATGATGCCATTGATTTGCAGTTGATAATTGTTGAATTTTCGATACTCGATTGGCTACAAATGTGTAGAACGATGATGCTGTGGAATTTATCCATTGAAGAACGATCTCAGAGTCGGCCCATAGGAATACTGTAGCGTTGTTTAAGCGTAAGTCCCTATTAACTCTTTCTGCCAATTCTGCTCCCAGTAAAGCAGCGCAGAGCTCCAGCCGTGGCAATGTTTGTCTTTTGAGTGGGGCAACACGAGATTTTGAGCAAAGTAACCTCACTAAGACCTTATTCCTGTATGTTGAACGTAGATATGCGGCCGCTCCATACGCTTTCTCAGATGCGTCAGCAAAGACATATATTTGAACGGTTGAAGGTATTTGTTTATCAAATACATGCCTGGGAATATGAGCCTGGTTTAATTTTGTCAAATTCAATCGGAAAGAAATCCAGAGCCTTTTGAGTTCTTCCGGTATTTCTTCATCCCAAAGCAATTTCATTTCCCAACGTTTTTGGATAAACAGCTTGGCACTTACTACCACTGGTCCCAGAAGGTCAAAGATTTGAGCCAAATTCGATAGGACGACACGCTTGCTGATGCTTGTTGTATCTGAAACCTTCACTTTAATACAGAGTGAGTCTGCCTTTGGGATCCATGTTAACCCCAATGTTTTTGTTGTCAATTTGTCTTCATTGTCGAGGTCCAGATCTATCTATTGTGCCTCTCGTGGAATATCTTGAAGCAGCCTTGGATGATTGGCACACCACTTATGAGGCCTGAATCCAGCGCTTTTTAATAGAGATATAAGCTGACTCTGCATGTCTATTGCTGTTGCCAAGGTGTCAGATCCACTCAGGCAATCATCAACATAGAAATCGTCTCGCAAAGCCTGTGCCCCGAAAGGATGACTTGCGGTGTGTTGTGCGGCTAAATATTGCAGACATTTAGTGGCAAGATAAGGAGCAGAAGTGGTACCGTATGTAACGGTTTTTAAGCGATAATACTTAAGTTTTTCTGCAGGATCTGCTCTCCATAGGATAAGTTGATACGCCTGGTCCTTCGGATCGATGATGACTTGCCGATACATTTTTTCTACGTCAGTAGTGAAAACATATCTTGGAATCCGGAAACGCAGTAAGATTGAAAACAAATCACTCTGTACCACGGGGCCGGAATATAGTATATCATTTAATGATAATCCCGTTGATGTTTTTGCAGATGCGTCAAATACCACCCGTAGCTTGGTTGTGCTCTTGTCAGGTCGTAAAATGCAGTGGTGGGGTATAAAATAATGATGCTTTGGTATGTCGTTAGGCTGTATTTGTTCCATGTGGCTTAGTGATTCATATTCCTCCATGAATTTGACGTATTCTGCCTTTAGTGCTTGATCTTTAGAAAGACGCTTTTCCAACGCTAGAAATCTGCTAAGTGCCATTGATTTGGAGTCTCCTAGGTTTGAAGAATTCTCAGAAAATGGTAGCCTGACAATGAATTTTCCTGAAGAATCTTTTCGGACGTTTTGAGTGAAATGTTTTTCACAGTGCATTTCTGCTGCAGTAAAATTGTTGTTGTGGTAATCACTGAGCTCATCTAGTTTCCAAAAGCGTTCCACTAGTTCATTGGTGGAAACAAAGTTTTTTCCGTGTATGGCACACGTAACAGAATTGTTGCCATCAGTATTGATCTTACCACATACTAGCCATCCAAATACACTGTTTTGAAGCATTGGCAACTGTTTTCCTAACCGTATTTTTCCAGGGAGTAGCAAATCGTAATATAATTCTGCACCAAGTAATACATCTATTTTGCCTGGTTTTGAAAACTCACCATCTGCCAGTGTAATATTTGTTGGAATATGCCATCCAGAAGTATTTAAAGGTTGAGTTGGCTGAGGGGACACGATTTGGGGTAACACGAAAACCTCAAATCGCGAAGAAAATCTCCCACTTGATGATTGCATGGATAGATTGACACGATTTTTACTGCTCTTTATGTTGATTCCAATACCTTCTATGACTATTGATTTTGTAGATGTTTTAACTCCTAGTTGTTTTATGAGTCGTTCCGTAACCAAGTTGATTTGAGATCCGGAGTCCAGAACAGCTCTAAATGTGTTTGTTTGGCCATTATTTGCTGTGACCATAATCTTGGCTGTCGCAAGTAGAACATATTTTTGATCTCTTGGATCATTGCTGGATGCCGCTAATGTTAATTTTTGAGTTGACTCGTTTGGGTAGGTTGATGTTAATCTGCTTGCTGATATTGACGTATTTGCTGCTACCTTATTATTTTTAGATTTATTTGCTTCTAAATGAAGTAACGTGTTATGTTTTTGAGAGCATTTGCTGCAGTTTCTCGATGAACACGCCTTAGCTTTGTGGCCTGCTCGCAAGCAGTTGAAACAGAATCCTTGCCTTTGAGCCCACTTCAGGCGGTCCGGAACGCTCAATTTTATGAACTTTTCGCAATAGTATAGTGGATGGTGGTCCGCGTTGCAGCATCCACATTTCGAGATTTTAGTATTGTTACTTTCTTTTATTACAGACGTCACTGTTTTTGTATTTGGAAATTTGTCTTTCTTTCCCACTGCTTGTAGTGAGTGAAAACGATTTTGAAGAAAGTTTAGGAACCCGTCAATTGTTTGTAATTCCCTAGGGTTGTTCAAAGATTGTTCATATAGCACGTGAGTTTGACGATCCAGCTTTTTGATGAGTATATGTAATAAAAGCGGATCCCATTCGTTCGTCAGAATGCCTAAATTGTTTAATGCTAATAGGCTTTCCTGCACACTATCGTGGAAATTCTTAATTGATGTGGCTTCAGAGGTAATGGTCACCTGCTCCAAAATTTTTTGAATAAATGCTGCAACCAAAACTCGTTTGTTATTGTATCTGTCTTGCATGACCTTCCATGCTGAGGCATAATTCTCTTCGCTAAGTGGTAAATGTCGAATCAGCCTTTCTGCTTCTCCAGAAATGTTGGCCTTTAGATACCACATTTTTTGGACAGCTGGTATTTGTTGTTCGTGTATCATTTTTGTGAAAATGTCACAGAACTGCTGCCATTTCAGATAGTCACCATCGAAAGTTGGAATGGTGACTTTAGGAAGTTTCAGTGCGGGCGTATGAATTGGATCTGAATGACAATTCTTGATGCTTAGAAGTTTCTGTTGCTTAAGAACTTCCTTTTCCAATGTTAGATATCGATCGAAGTCATAACCCATATCTAATGGAATTTCACAATTTTCCCATATGTTATAATTTAAATTTTCGATTTCTTGCCATAGCTTATTGATTTGTTGGAGATTAATTTCTGCATAGCTTATCTGCGTACTCGGATCTCTTGTTATCCCATCCAACAGCCGATCCATGGAATTAAAAAGAGCACGTTGACGCCTTATAAACTTTGTTAAAGTTGATGCCTCCATTTCCTTTGTCGCTTGTTGCTCAGGCTGCGGCATTGTCGCTTGTGCGCCACTGGTTGGTGCATCCTTCTCATGATCATCAAATGCAGATTTTTTATTCAGAAATTCAAGCTTTTCCTTGAACTCCGTGATATAGTGTGTTGCCAAGGCCATTATCTCAGCATAATAGTCCTAGTAAAATATTCATGAGACATCTGGACATCTGGCAATATACGAATTTGATCATTTGTACTGGTGAATTGAGCTATTAAATGCTGTAAATTCTTGATTCGCTTCTCGTAATAGGCTCCTTCTTGTTTCCTATCAGCAGAATCTTTTTTGTAATTTCTGATGATATTGGAAATCAAGTCAGCAGTTGCCCTTTGAGACAAAATCAAGTTCTCAAATGTTTCCATTTTGAATCCAACGATGTGTCGATGAGTTCAACTGTAACTGGTGCTCCTAAATGTGCTCCAGGTA
>OZ016503.1:12750564-12761564 GCA_963966595.1 Physocephala rufipes
TATATATATATATATATATATATATATATATATATATATATATATATATATATATATATATATATATATATATATATATATATATATATATATATATATATATATATATATATATATATATATATATATATATATATATATATATATATATATATATATATATATATATATATATATATATATATATATATATATATATATATATATATATATATATATATATATATATATATATATATATATATATATATATATATATATATATATATATATATATATATATATATATATATATATATATATATATATATATATATATATATATATATATATATATATATATATATATATATATGTTAATAGATCGAATTAGAAAATATGCAAAACTCGTAATTTAAGTTCAGTTTAAAAATTTATTTTATATGTTCTTAATAATCACGCGGTCATACAATTCGCCATTAAACCAAAGTAAAAAAGTAAGTGTGAGAACACGTTCAGTGGCGCAGTTTTAAAAAAAAATAGAATTATCACAATAGCAAATACAATGATTCACAATAGTAAACGAGATAATATTTAAGGAGTGGAACGAATAGTGATACGTAGTGGAACATTCCCGGCCTCCTTGAAAGCATCCGCTTTCAAATATCTAGGAATAAAGGGCACAATTTGGAAATTGGACGTTTCAATTTTCCAGTCGATGTCTTTACCGTCACGACTCGAACTGCGTTGTCAGCGCCTGGATGCAATTGCTCCACCTTTCCGATTGACCATTTGGTTGGAGGGAGGTTATCTTCTTTTATGATTACAATATCGTCTATATTTAGATTTTTTAAACGTTGGGACCATTTTGGTCTTTGTTGAAGTTGGTTGAGATATTCCTTCGACCATTTGCCCCAAAATTCTCTAACGAGTCCTTGTAAGTATTGCCAGCGGGTCACGCGATTCATTTGAATGTTAGAAAAGTCTTCCTCAGGAACAGAGACCATTGGTCTCATGATGATGAAGTGAGCAGGTGTAAGCGGATCTACATCCCCTTCAAATTGTAGGCACAAAGGTCGAGAATTCAAGCAGCTTTCAACTTGGCATAGTGTTGTATATAATTCTTCGTAAGTCGCGGATGTATCCGACAGAACTCGACGGAGATGAAATTTTGTGGACTTAACACCGGCCTCCCAAATACCACCAAAGTGAGGGGCGTGGGGTGGTATAAAATGCCATTTAATTCCTTGCGCCGTTAATTCGTGGTTAATAACATTTTGTGTCACTCGTTTATGCAATAATTGATATACCTCTTGCAGATATTGATTGCACCCTACGAGATTAGTTCCGTTATCGCTGTAGATATTTGCTGGTTTACCGCGACGCGCTATAAATCTACGAAGAGTTGCTAAAAGGGCAGCTGTTGACAATTCAGTAACGAGGTCCAAGTGTATAGCCCTCGTCACTAGGCAAATGAATAAAGCTATCCAACATTTGTAGAGTTTATGTCCTCGTCCTTTCCAGGATTTTATTGATATTGGCCCAGCAAAATCTACTCCGACGTTTGAAAATGTTGCTGCAGGTCGAACTCGGTGCTGTGGTAAATTTCCCATTTGTTGTTCGTAAGGTTTATTGCGAAACCTCATGCATTTGATGCATTTATAGACACATCGCCTAATGGCATAACTAATTCCTGGTATCCAGTATTTCGTTCCAATAATGTACTGCAATTGTCGAAGTCCGGCATGTAGATAACGTTGGTGAAAATCCCGAACAATAAGTACTGTTAAATGGTGATGTTTATCGAGAATGATCGGATGTTTTTGGTCATAGTTGACAACCGAATTTTCAATTCTACCACCTACTCGCATTAAACCGAGTTCATCCATAAACGGTGCTAATGATGCAAATTTATTTGATTTTGGCAGTTGTCTTCCAGATAACAAGAGTTCAATTTCTTTAGAGTATGATTGCGCCTGTGCTATTTTTATTAATCTGTTGTGAGCTGTCAGCAATTCCTCAGCACTCAAATAATCGGTGTGACGGTCATACATTAATCTTTTTGAAAAGCAGTTGTTTTTAAATCTGAGTATTAATCCGGTAAGCCGAAGAAGTTTATTGTAATCTGAATAGCGTTGGATAAATTCATCGTCAGCAATAGTTGTGTAATTACAAATTTCCTTTCGTTCTTCCATATCTGTATAATTGTCAGGTGCCGCAACTGGTATATTTGTGGATAATGATTCATGCAACATTTTTGGTCCGCGCCACCATAAGTCATTGTTACGAATTTCCCTTGGGTGCAAACCTCTAGTTCCGAGGTCGGCCGGGTTGTGCTGGGATTGAATATGGCGCCATTTTTCTGCAGGAATAACTTGAAGAATGTATGAAGTTCTGTTGGCAATGAACGTCTTCCAACGACGAGGATGATCCGATAACCAAGCTAAAACTATTGTGGAATCTGACCATCCGAAAATAGTAGCATTTTCTAATTCTAACGCAGTTTGAACACCTTTCATTAGTTTCGTCATCAACTGTGCCGCACACAACTCTAAACGTGGCAATGTTGATTGTTTTACTGGTGCCACTCTGGTTTTTGCTGCTAGTAAGTGTGTTACGATAGAGTCGTTGTATTTTAATTTTACATATATGGCTGCTGAGTACGCTAATTCAGAGGCATCGGAAAATCCGTGTAGCTCGACATGTTGTCCCCGTTGATAGTTTATCCACCGAGGAACGTGAAGGTCTGTTATGTAGTTGATACTGGTATGCAGAGTGAACCATTGATTTGCGAGGTCATCAGTTATTGGTTGATCCCACTCGATTTGTCTTAGCCATAATTTTTGCATAAATATTTTTAAAGAAACCACTACAGGTGCCAGCCATCCCAAGGGATCAAAAATTTTAGAAATTTCAGACAAAATTATACGTTTCGTTAAAATTGCAGGTATAGTTGTTAGTGCGACCTTGTATTTAAATGTATCATTAGTTGTATCCCAATACAAACCTAGTGTTTTTACGGTCTGTGTATCATCGATTAGTAAAGTAGATGAGATTTCCTGATCTTCAACAGCTATGGTATCCAAAATTTGTGGGGCGTTTGATGCCCATTTACGCAGATGAAAGCTTGCTTGAGAGAGTACATGGCATACATCGTTCTTTAAATCGATAGCCTCTTGTATCGTTTCAGTGCACGTCATATAATCATCGATGTAAAAATCATTTTTAATAGAATTTGAAGCAATGCTGAACTGCTTTGCATTATCTAAGGCCACTTGATGTAAAGTTCTTATTGCTAAATATGGTGCTGCTGCTGTACCATAGGTGACAGTTTTTAATTGGTACGTTTTTAAGGGTGCTTCATTTGAGTCTCGCCAAAAGATAGTTTGATAAGAACGATCGTCTGGATGAATTAGTATCTGCCGATACATTTTCTCGATATCACTGCATATGCCCACCTGGTATTTTCTAAATCTTAATAAGAGTGTAAATATATTGTTTTGCAGCGGAGGGCCAATGAGCAATTGGTCGTTCAAAGACAGTCCGTTCGTCGTTTTACATGAGCCATCGAAGACAACTCTCATCTTAGTAGTGGTACTTGTTGGTTTAAATATAGCATGATGAGGCATAAAAAAAGTTTTTTCTGCAGCAGAATCTTCTGCCAGTTCCATATGATCCAGTTGAATATATTCGTTCATAAATTTCTGATATTGAGCTTGTAGACTGCTGTTCTGATTAAGACGCCTTTCCAGGCTGTTAAATCGCTTTAACGCTGTTACTTTAGAATCGCCTAGTTCAGGTATTGATTGTTTGAATGGTAATTTTACAACATATCTACCATTCTCGGTACGATGATATGTTTTTACAAAATGAGCTTCAGCGTCTTCTTCTCCGGGTGACCATTTGTTAATATTATCAGGCACATCTTCAATATTCCAAAAGTTTTGTAGTTGAATGCTTAAGTCTGGACATACATGAGCTACAGTCATGTCCCTGTTTTTTGTGTCTGCAATTCCTTCTATTTTGCCTATTATTACCCAACCAAAAATTGTATTAAACGCGGTTGGATTTCCCGTTGGATGCTTATCTCCTAAGAAAATATCCGTAAATAGGTCAACGCCTAGTATTAAATCAATTTTGCTTGGTGTGTCGAAGTGGGTATCTGCTAATTCCAATTTGTCAAAATATCTAAATTTATTACTATGAACTTCGACGGCTGGTAAATCTTGCGTAAGCCGGGATAAGCAGTATGCATCCGCACTTAAATAATGATTTCGGTTTCTTGAAGTAATTTGTAATTGTACTTTACCATTGGTGTAGTTTGAATTATTTGATCCTACACCATGCATCAATATATGCTCACGTGTTTTTCTTAAATGCAGACGTTGAACGCATGATTCAGTGATTAATGTAGCTTGTGCACCAGAATCTATCAATGCTCTACATGGTTGTAGAATTCCGCAAGAGTCGGTAACTAATATTATTGCAGTTGGAAGTAACATCACTGATTGTTTATATTGATTGGTTGAGTTTGCACATACAGTTCGAATGAAATTTATCTGTGATTGATTCTTGTTTGGACTTGTAGTCGATGAGTTGTGTAGTAATGAATTATGCCTTTTATTGCAATGTTTGCATGTAGATCGCGTGCATTCTGGTGTCCGATGGCCAGGCTGTAAGCAATTAAAACACAAGTTATTACTGCGTACCACCTTGTAACGGGTATCGATATTTAGGCTATTGAATTCCTTGCAATGAAATAAGAAGTGATTTCCTTTGCAGACTGGACATAAATGCACTGATGCAGTATACGTGAATGATTTTCGAGTGTTGCCTAAGCAACGGTCATGGTTATAAGATCTTGTTACCTTGGACATTGTATATAAGTTCGTTGGCGCATTTTCGCGTTCGAAAACGCGTTTTTCTAAAAATTTTAATAATAATGAAAATGTCGGTCGTTCATTACATTTCCTCTCTCTATACCAGAATGCATGTGTTTCATTATCAAATTTCTTTTCTACATGGAATATTAAAATTGAATCCCATTGATCTACTGGCTCGTTTAATGCCTTTAAAGCATTGATTACTTCATTGGTGCGATTATAAATACGTTTGACTTCTGCAATCGTAGGTGATTTCATGGCTGGTTGTTCAAACAATAATTCAAAGTAAGCCCTTTTAATTTGTTCTGAATTCTCATATTTGCCCTTTAGAATGTCCCAAGCAACTGAATAGTTGTCGTTTGTTGCCTTTAAATGCTTTATCAGCGATAGAGCGTCACCCTTTAGCTTGGACTGTAAATATTCGAACTTTTCAACACCAGCCAGATTGGTTCTAGTGTGTATCAATGTTTCAAAAAGATCTTTGAATCTTATCCATTCTGTATATGTACCGTCAAATTCTGGTAACTGTATTTGAGGCAATCTTATATCGTGTTGTTGTTGCGGTTGGGTGGCAGCGTTGTTGGTCTGAATTGGTGAACTTATTTGAGAGTTCGTCAATTGTTCCATCAGACGACTCATGGTAGTTTGATTATCTACTAATGTGTGAACCGCAACCGATAAGTCAAAACCTGAACCTAAACCTGTTTCAATAACAGTACGTTCATTGTGGTCTCCACGTATGCGCAATAAATATGCAGCCTTAATGGAGTAGTACATACTTTCTACATCACTGCGGTACACTTCTTCTTCCTCGGTCATTGGAGAGATTGCATCTATCTCATCTTGAAGAGCTTCGTACTCTTTAAAAAAATGTTCTAGTTTCTCTAGCCGCACTGAATATTCCCCTATGGCGGCACTTGTATTATCATTTAGAAAAGTTTTTAAACGCGTAATAGAACCTTTTAGAGATTGCCTCTTTTTTCTAAACTGCTCCATTTTGCAAAATAATTGAATTAATACCCCTTTGATATTTTTCGATTGTGACAGATCTGTGTTACCTTTCCTCTCGTTTTCAGCAGCTTACTTTGATGCGATGATGTTCTGTTTGAGGTTATGAACTGGTGCTCCACCGATGTTAGTGAGGTTGTGAACTAATTCTTTAAATCCCGGTCGCCGATCCGGCTCGAAGGACCATGTTAATAGATCGAATTAGAAAATATGCAAAACTCGTAATTTAAGTTCAGTTTAAAAATTTATTTTATATGTTCTTAATAATCACGCGGTCATACAATTCGCCATTAAACCAAAGTAAAAAAGTAAGTGTGAGAACACGTTCAGTGGTGCAGTTTTTAAAAAAAAAATAGAATTACCACAATAGCAAATACAATGATTCACAATAGTAAACGAGATAATATTTAAGGAGTGGAACGAATAGTGATACGTAGTGGAACAATATATATATATATATATATATATATATATATATATATATATATATATATATATATATATATATATATATATATATATATATATATATATATATATATATATATATATATATATATATATATATATATATATATATATATATATATATATATATATATATATATATATATATATATATATATATATATATATATATATATATATATATATATATATATATATATATATATATATATATATATATATATATATATATATATATATATATATATATATATATATATATATATATATATATATATATATATATATATATATATATATATATATATATATATATATATATATATATATATATATATATATATATATATATATATATATATATATATATATATATATATATATATATATATATATATATATATATATATATATATATATATATATATATATATATATATATATATATATATATATATATATATATATATATATATATATATATATATATATATATATATATATATATATATATATATATATATATATATATATATATATATATATATATATATATATATATATATATATATATATATATATATATATATATATATATATATATATATATATATATATATATATATATATATATATATATATATATATATATATATATATATATATATATATATATATATATATATATATATATATATATATATATATATATATATATATATATATATATATATATATATATATATATATATATATATATATATATATATATATATATATATATATATATATATATATATATATATATATATATATATATATATATATATATATATATATATATATATATATATATATATATATATATATATATATATATATATATATATATATATATATATTGTACAAATGCACAAAAAAGCTGTATCAGCACAAAAACACAACAACAATTATGACCGTCAAAAGGCGGTCAGCGGTCATATTCATGTCCCACTGCCGAAAATTGATCACGATGGTACGTTTGCCAAATATAACTTCCGCATTTAAAAGGTGCTAACGCTGGCTAACGTTGATCGATAATGATAATGATGTTGTGTTACAAATTTACGGAATACAAACTGGCATACTTTCGAACGCAATTTCCTGCTGCTCATATTACTTTTAGATTTTAAAATAATATGACCGCAATTTCCTGCTGCTCATATTACTTTAAGATTAATTAGATTATTTTTTTTATTGATTGTTCTTTTTTATTGACTTAATTGTAATATTTTTACTATAAATATTGATACTTTGTTGAATAAAAAGGAGTTACTTTGTGACCACCAAACATTCGTGTTCTCATTACTAGTGGCTGTATTACGGTTTAAGTGCCTAATACAACACATCAAGCTAAAGAGAATAGATTACAGTTAAAGTGCTGTAATACTATTCAAGGTACGACAACAGGACAATAGGTTGCAGTTAAAGTGCTGCAATCCTATTTAAGTACAGTGATCACAACACAAGGTGGCAGTTAAAGTGCTGCAACACTTGAAAACTACAGTGAACACAACAGCTCTCAAATCATTGAGGAATACGCGGAAAACGCACCGTGTACATTTTGGTGACCCCGACGTGATCCAATTCAAGTGTTGGATCACAGTAATCAACCATGGCAAATCTACAGGAGATACTTCGACGCCAACAGGATATTGGCGCAGAAATTCAAAGAATTATCACGAATTATAAAAGGGATCCATCATCAAGAAAAACATCAACGGCTTATTATCAACTTAGGCTTGATAAGTTGAAGAGCCTTCTTTCAGCCTTCGATGATGAGGATTCTACTTTGCGGGCTCATTGCGCTGATCCGATGGAACATCGTTACTTTTCGGAGGACTACTATGGCCAGATAGCTGATTTGGCCAAGAAATACATGAAAGAGTTTGAAGATAACCTTAACGTGCTAGAAGTGTCAGAGGCAAAAGATGCCACTCAAGATACTCAGCAGTTACGACAACCCTCATTGCAGCCAGAGCGGCAAGAAGCACCAAGGAAAAAAGAGGAAATTCAGAAGCCTCAAATTTCATTGAGACAGGAACAACAAACAGCCACTGAAAATATATGTGGGCTAATAAGAAAACAAAATGCGCTAAAGCAGTCGCTTCATCGCCAACTTCAGACAGATGACGATTGCACTCAATTACAATATTGGGAAGTTAAGCGTCAATGTGTTTCCAGGTTGTGGGAACAGATTGAACAACTTCATCATCAGATTTTTGAGGCTTTCCAAGATCCAATAGATTTGGGTTACGAACTCGAAAATTATGTTGAGCTAGAAAGTAATACACAGAACAAGCTAGTTCAAATAACAGCGCGGTTAGCAAAGCAGCAACCCAACGTCTCATATAATGAAACAAATCTACCCCAAATATCAATCCCGAAGTTTGATGGAAACTATCTTCGTTGGCAACAGTTTATGGGTTTGTTTAACGAGGTGATCGATAAGAAACCTTTGTCAAGTGTGCAGAAATTTTGGTATTTAAAAGGCAGCTTGACTGGCGAAGCTGAACGGATTATCAGTCATCTGTCAATGACTGAATCCAATTATCAAACAGCATGGAGCATTTTGAAAGACAGATTCGACAACGATCGCATTATTGTTGAATCCATAATCAGAAAATTAGTTGAGCAGCCGCACATCGATTCACCTTCAGCAAGTACCATCAAGCAATTACATGATGTCACAAAAGAATCTCTACTCTCATTGAAAAATATCCAGATAGACACAACATCGTGGGATCCGTTACTGATCCATATTCTTTTGAAGAAACTTGATAAACAAACTTTAATGCTGTTCGAGCAATCATTGGTGAATCCAAGACTTGTTCCGTCTATGAAATCACTTCTTGACTTCCTTGAAAGTCGATTCCGCTATTACGAAGCAATGAGTAGTAATAATGTCTCAAAACAAGGAAATTCATCAAGAGCAAACTCCTTAGTGGCAACGAAGCCTAAGGAGTCACGAAATGTTGCAGCATTAACTTGTAAATGCTGTAGTTTGGGATCACATCCAATGTTTACTTGCAGAAGATTTTTGCAAATGCCAATTCTAGAACGATTAAAGTTCGTACGCAGCAACAAACTTTGTTTAAACTGTTTGAAAGTCGGACACATGGCAGGGCAGTGCGTATCTAGAAGTTGTGTTAAATGTAACAAGAGACACAACACTTTACTTCATACAGAAGATGAAATTAAAGAAAAACCAAAAGCTGACGTTGCTGTGAAATCAGAAAAGGACTCAACAACAATGACAATTGCAGCTACCAGAACTAATAGCTTGCGCCCATATGTTCTTCTTAGCACTGCTATTGTGACCCTAGCATCCAATAGTGGACAGACCGTAGACTGCAGAGCCCTTCTCGACTCCGGCTCTCAAGTTAATCTCGTTTCCAGTCGGTTAATAAAAAGATTGGGAATCACTCCAAAATCTGTATCATTGTACATTCAGGGGATTGGCAGCAGCGGGAAAAGATCTCAGCATCGCGTCAACGTCGGTTTACATTCAAAGGTAAACGGCTTCACTACAAGATTAGAAGCTTTTGTACTATCAGAAATTATATCACCACAACCCTCTCAACATTTTAACATTGTGAATTGGCCGATTCCAGAAAATATAAAATTAGCTGACCCAAATTTTAACTGCCCTGATAAGATCGATGTTTTACTTGGGGCGGAAATTTATCATCAACTGCTGTCCATCGGTCAAATTCAACTAGGAGAAAGTCTTCCGACATTACAGAACACAACTTTAGGATGGGTGCTTTCAGGAAAGATAGCAAGTGAACAATTACAATCAGAAACATGTGGAATGTGCACTGACGATGACTTTCTCATGGATTCAGCAATTGAACGCTTATGGAAGCTAGATGAAGTAGAATCAACCAATCAGAATTTCTCACCATCAGAGCAACGATGTGAATCGCATTTCGCACAAAATACTACCAGATGCAATGACGGACGATTTATGGTAAGGTTACCATTTGCTGATGATCCGAAGGCCTTAGGAGAATCAAAAAAGGTGGCTGTGAACCGGTTCCTTGCTCTTGAACGTCGGCTTTCGGAGGACGAAGAAACTAAACAGCAGTATATTGCCTTTATGAAAGAATTCAAGGCGCTAGGGCATATGACAAAAATAGATATTGAGTCTGTTTTATCACCAAGTTATTTCATTCCTCATCATTGCGTGCGTCAGCCTGGGAGTATTACCACTAAATTGCGTGTTGTGTTCGATGCTTCAGCTAAAACAGCCTCAGGGTATTCTCTTAATGACCTACAGTACACTGGACCAGTGGTCCAGAGCGATCTTTTTTCAATCCTCCTACGGTTTAGGATACCACGTTTCGTTTTCACGACAGATATTGAGAAAATGTATAGGCAGATTCTTGTACATCCAGACGAGCGAAGGTACCAAATTATCATTTGGAGAGCGCAGGATACTTCACCAATTGAATACTACGAACTCAACACTGTCACCTACGGGACCAGGTCAGCACCATACATCGCAACTAAGTGTCTTCAAACGTTAGCAAAGGAAAATATTGTAAAATATCCTCTTGGATCACAAGCTTTGACGAATAACTTTTATGTCGATGACTGTCTGAGTGGATCTGACAGTTT
>OZ016503.1:12761764-12821764 GCA_963966595.1 Physocephala rufipes
ACATATATACATATATACATATATACATATATACATATATACATATATACATATATACATATATACATATATACATATATACATATATACATATATACATATATACATATATACATATATACATATATACATATATACATATATACATATATACATATATACATATATACATATATACATATATACATATATACATATATACATATATACATATATACATATATACATATATACATATATACATATATACATATATACATATATACATATATACATATATACATATATACATATATACATATATACATATATACATATATACATATATACATATATACATATATACATATATACATATATACATATATACATATATACATATATACATATATACATATATACATATATACATATATACATATATACATATATACATATATACATATATACATATATACATATATACATATATACATATATACATATATACATATATACATATATACATATATACATATATACATATATACATATATACATATATACATATATACATATATACATATATACATATATACATATATACATATATACATATATACATATATACATATATACATATATACATATATACATATATACATATATACATATATACATATATACATATATACATATATACATATATACATATATACATATATACATATATACATATATACATATATACATATATACATATATACATATATACATATATACATATATACATATATACATATATACATATATACATATATACATATATACATATATACATATATACATATATACATATATACATATATACATATATACATATATACATATATACATATATACATATATACATATATACATATATACATATATACATATATACATATATACATATATACATATATACATATATACATATATACATATATACATATATACATATATACATATATACATATATACATATATACATATATACATATATACATATATACATATATACATATATACATATATACATATATACATATATACATATATACATATATACATATATACATATATACATATATACATATATACATATATACATATATACATATATACATATATACATATATACATATATACATATATACATATATACATATATACATATATACATATATACATATATACATATATACATATATACATATATACATATATACATATATACATATATACATATATACATATATACATATATACATATATACATATATACATATATACATATATACATATATACATATATACATATATACATATATACATATATACATATATACATATATACATATATACATATATACATATATACATATATACATATATACATATATACATATATACATATATACATATATACATATATACATATATACATATATACATATATACATATATACATATATACATATATACATATATACATATATACATATATACATATATACATATATACATATATACATATATACATATATACATATATACATATATACATATATACATATATACATATATACATATATACATATATACATATATACATATATACATATATACATATATACATATATACATATATACATATATACATATATACATATATACATATATACATATATACATATATACATATATACATATATACATATATACATATATACATATATACATATATACATATATACATATATACATATATACATATATACATATATACATATATACATATATACATATATACATATATACATATATACATATATACATATATACATATATACATATATACATATATACATATATACATATATACATATATACATATATACATATATACATATATACATATATACATATATACATATATACATATATACATATATACATATATACATATATACATATATACATATATACATATATACATATATACATATATACATATATACATATATACATATATACATATATACATATATACATATATACATATATACATATATACATATATACATATATACATATATACATATATACATATATACATATATACATATATACATATATACATATATACATATATACATATATACATATATACATATATACATATATACATATATACATATATACATATATACATATATACATATATACATATATACATATATACATATATACATATATACATATATACATATATACATATATACATATATACATATATACATATATACATATATACATATATACATATATACATATATACATATATACATATATACATATATACATATATACATATATACATATATACATATATACATATATACATATATACATATATACATATATACATATATACATATATACATATATACATATATACATATATACATATATACATATATACATATATACATATATACATATATACATATATACATATATACATATATACATATATACATATATACATATATACATATATACATATATACATATATACATATATACATATATACATATATACATATATACATATATACATATATACATATATACATATATACATATATACATATATACATATATACATATATACATATATACATATATACATATATACATATATACATATATACATATATACATATATACATATATACATATATACATATATACATATATACATATATACATATATACATATATACATATATACATATATACATATATACATATATACATATATACATATATACATATATACATATATACATATATACATATATACATATATACATATATACATATATACATATATACATATATACATATATACATATATACATATATACATATATACATATATACATATATACATATATACATATATACATATATACATATATACATATATACATATATACATATATACATATATACATATATACATATATACATATATACATATATACATATATACATATATACATATATACATATATACATATATACATATATACATATATACATATATACATATATACATATATACATATATACATATATACATATATACATATATACATATATACATATATACATATATACATATATACATATATACATATATACATATATACATATATACATACATATATACATATATACATATATACATATATACATATATACATATATACATATATACATATATACATATATACATATATACATATATACATATATACATATATACATATATACATATATACATATATACATATATACATATATACATATATACATATATACATATATACATATATACATATATACATATATACATATATACATATATACATATATACATATATACATATATACATATATACATATATACATATATACATATATACATATATACATATATACATATATACATATATACATATATACATATATACATATATACATATATACATATATACATATATACATATATACATATATACATATATACATATATACATATATACATATATACATATATACATATATACATATATACATATATACATATATACATATATACATATATACATATATACATATATACATATATACATATATACATATATACATATATACATATATACATATATACATATATACATATATACATATATACATATATACATATATACATATATACATATATACATATATACATATATACATATATACATATATACATATATACATATATACATATATACATATATACATATATACATATATACATATATACATATATACATATATACATATATACATATATACATATATACATATATACATATATACATATATACATATATACATATATACATATATACATATATACATATATACATATATACATATATACATATATACATATATACATATATACATATATACATATATACATATATACATATATACATATATACATATATACATATATACATATATACATATATACATATATACATATATACATATATACATATATACATATATACATATATACATATATACATATATACATATATACATATATACATATATACATATATACATATATACATATATACATATATACATATATACATATATACATATATACATATATACATATATACATATATACATATATACATATATACATATATACATATATACATATATACATATATACATATATACATATATACATATATACATATATACATATATACATATATACATATATACATATATACATATATACATATATACATATATACATATATACATATATACATATATACATATATATATACATATATACATATATACATATATACATATATACATATATACATATATACATATATACATATATACATATATACATATATACATATATACAACATTCGACCATATTCCAAATGGAAGGAATTAGAAATAAGATTTGGACGTGGCACAACTATTGACGAACTACAACAACAG
The DNA here is from genome assembly GCA_963966595.1 of Physocephala rufipes. Taxonomy (NCBI): domain Eukaryota; kingdom Metazoa; phylum Arthropoda; class Insecta; order Diptera; family Conopidae; genus Physocephala; species Physocephala rufipes. The sequence continues at coordinate 12,766,400 of OZ016503.1, forward strand.
AATATTGATAAAGAAATAAAAAAATGGAAGGAAATTCTAACACGAATACTTGATATAATTAGATTCTTAACAAAACAAAATTTGGCGTTTCGAGGACATCGTGAAAGTGTTCATCAGGAAAACATCGATTCAATGGAAAATAGAGGAAATTTTCTTGAGCTTGTTGACTTATTGGCTAAGTACGACCCAGTATTGCGAGAACACGTAGTAAAAATTAAGATGGGTAATAAATATAGTATCTCTTATTTGTCGCCGAAGATTCAGAACGAATTTATAGTGCTATTGGGAGGCGCAGGCAGAAAAACAATTATGGATCAAATAAAGCAGGCTAAATACTTTTGTATTATATTTGGCAGCACTCTTGACATTTCACACAAAGATCAAACCAGTCAAATTATTAGATATGTAGTTATTGATGGTAGCGAAGTTAAAGTTGTAGAATCGTTTATTGGCTTTGTAGAAACTAAAGGAAAAACTGCGGGTGAAATCACAGATATGATTTTAACGAAATTAGAAAATGACGGTATAGATATAAAAAATTGAAGAGGACAGGCGTACGATAATGCTGCCATCGTGGCAGGAAAGCACAGCGGTATTCAAACTCGTATTAAAGAAATAAATCCAAATGTATGATTTGCATGTACAAATCATTCTTTAAACCTGGCATGTTTACACGCAGCTTCTACAGCGATCTATTCCAACACATTTTTTGGAACTATCGAACAGTTGTTTTCGTTGTTTTCTTCTTCCACTAATAGATGGAATGTTTTACTTTCTGTCACTGGTCAAGGTGTTAAACGCAGTGTAGAAACTCGCTGGAGCACTAGAGCTGCCGCGGTAACTATAGTAAAAAAACATTTTTTTACATTTTCAACATTTCATTGGAAAAATTGACATCTGAAGAAGAAAATAGTAAGACGAGATCAGATGCTGGAATATTACTCAATTCTATGCAATCTTTTTCTTTTCTATGTTACCTTCATTTATGGGAACTCGTCCTTTTGGAAATTATTGACGCTCAAAAATACCTGCAAATAAAAGGGTTAAATGTCCACCAATGCCATATAAAACTGAGTTCTTTGCAAACACATTTCATGGACCAAAGAGATACGCTAGTACAAAACGCTGTTATAGCGGCCAAAATAATTTGTGAAGAGTTGGAGATATCGACTGAGCGTCGAGTTAGAAGGAGAAAAAATATGAGTGGGGAAAATTCGCGAGACGTGGGGCTATCCTTAGAAGAATAAGTACGAAGAGAAATGTTTTCATCTATGGACAGAATTATAAAGGAAATAAAAGAACGTTTCGATCAGTTGCATGGCCTTGTAAGAAAATATTCGTGTATAATACCGTGTAACCTACTAAATGAGAAGGGCCCTCTGGATCTGCTAAAATTTATTCAACAGTATAGGTTGGAAAATTCTGTTCCCAACATTGTAATTTTGTCAAGCATCTTTTTAACAATTTCAAACAGTGTCGCTAGTTGCGAAAGAAGCTTCTCAAAATTGAAGTTGATAAATAATTATCTTCGTTCTACAATAAGTCAATTAAGACTACAAAATCTTGCAATATTGTCAATAGAACAAGAAATTACAAATAATATAAATTTTGAGAACATTATACACGATTTTTCTAGTATGAAAGCTATAAGAGTAGATATTATATAAATATGTTTACGAGTGCATACAAATGTGTCTAAAAAATTTAGTCTGTGTATTAATTAATATTGATTAAATAACTTAATAATTTATTTATGTGTATTAATTTATAAAAACCACTATTTGATTGACTTATAATAGAAAGGGCGGCAAACTGGAGATCTCCCCGGGCGGCAAAAGTTCTAGGTACGCCACTGCTCCCAATAAACTTTTTGGTTTAATATCAATGTTTTTGAAAAAATTGCTGGCAAATCACTCTTTTGACACTTCCACAACAAAGTTATTGAATTTATTTTCTGAGTTTCCCGCCTTAGAGCGACTAATTGAGATCACTTGGACGCCTTCATTCTTCAGCTCTTGTTCAACATCACTAGCTTCGTATGAGTGATGAATTCCTTTGAGAATAAGAAGTAGCTTTCGATCTTCCATTGCCTTGTAGGTATTAAATTCCGTCTTTTTGGATTTCAAAAAAGCTTTGAGGTCAGCAAAATCTGGTCTACTTGTGGTGGTGATGACCGATTTTGTTGGATTGATATTATGGACTTTGTAGTTAAGCTTTTTTTATTTTTGCAAACTTATGAAGGTTGGCTACATTTAAAGGTAGGTTGGCTACATAAAAAGGTTATGATCGGCGGCATAAGTCCCTTTGTTTGAGGCTTCTCTCTTTGGGAAGTTTGCGAAAGTATATCCACATTTGAAATTTGATTGTTTGCATTTTTTTACACGTGTTGGGTGACACTGACGGCGAGATTTTCCTTTTACACGTTCGCAAATCCGCTTCATTTGGGATTTCATCCTCATCGACGGTTTCGTCCACGATTGTTTTTCCTGCTGTATCGGATACGTTCGGGTGCCAGTCCCGTCGTGGTGTGGGCGACAAAATGGCAGTGACCAGAGTGCAAGCTGGTTCACTAGCCAAGAGCTAAAGCTGCACCCTGGTTCCGAGGCCTCACCGAAGGCTTAAAAGCGGTACCACGGGTGATGCACGATGTATAGGGGTCTTTCCAACCCCGCTAATATAAAGCCCACGCAGATAGTGCATCGTGGGTAGGCTTCTCACTTGTGAGAGCTTCGTGGTGGCTGTGGTTGCCACCCAAAGAAACGCGGGTAGAGACCTTTAGTCTCCGCGAGAGTTGCGCGAGGAGGCCGCCTCCGCCAACTCAAGTGCCGGTGAGTGTCCCCACCGGCACAAGGCCTTAGATAGTGCCGAAATAGTAACCTGCGAGGAATGTCCTGCCACACACAGGCTTCCACAGGTACATGACAAAGCTACGGTTGGCTACCGTAAGCGAAATGGGTGTGGTTGCCGCCATATAATCATAAAAAGTACGTTCACAGAGTTCGTACTCGCAACCCCGTGCGGGACGGCCCGCCGTGCACTTAAGCCATCATGGCAGGCGTGCACGTTAAGCACAAGGCAGAAATCTGTATCGGATACGTCCATGGAGTAATCGTTGCCAACATCACCCTCCGAAGAAGTCTCGCTGCAGTCTTCTTCTGATGTTAGACTGCAGTCCGATTCCTCGGAATCGCTTTCCGCATCCAACGGATGCTGTATGCTGGCGGCTGTTTAGAGTTCGTCAATATTTGTGAGTTTTTCATGAATTGATAACACGAACTCCTTTCCGAGACAAGCCATACCCTTCATTATGGAATTGAGGACAGGGTTTACGTCCTGTTTCCTTTTTTCTTTCTTACCCATGAGAATGGGACCGGCAAGGCCGGATATGTTAATTTATTTTACTCTTTGGTTCAAATAGATTTAAACACGCAGGTAGCAAGATATTATGCCGTAATATTGTCTTTAAAAAGACAGGTAAACGCGCATTATCGAGCTCTTAAAAATTTAAACTTGAAAACAGTTGAACAGTAATGTTTCTTCCTCACCGGTGCGTTCGTTGCGAACGGCTGATACTCACTCGATTGACAGCTGACTTCGCTATCGCCGTATTTATACCCCAGAGCCTAGAATAAGCTGGCAAGTTCCTAGTGTATTTTTATGATCTCTAGTGTAGTGTCGGTGTGGAGTTTTCGAGTGATACACGTTGTTTTCGCAAATGTTCGGGAATTTGCAACACTGCCCTCCTCTTAAGTCTGAAGATCCCCGTTCAGACATCACATTCCATTGATGATATGGGACTAGTCTCTCCAGATGAACCACTTTCATTCTACCTTTCCTTTGTGATGAGCTTTGTATGCGACACACGACATCATTCTTCGATTGATTAGCCATTGGAAATATTTGAATGTGCTTATTCTAATTACGTCGCCATTTGCCCAACCCAATTACGTTTACACCGACCTCAAATCACGCATTTCGGCTTCGAATCCCAATCGCTAATGCGAATGCGAAATAAAACAACAATAATCAATCAAATTGAAATCAACATCGTATAAATTTTCAAATCATGCATTTGAGGCAAAAGTTACGCAAATGAGAATAACACAATGTATTTCTTATTAAAGGCAGCTTTTCAGCAATTGTAGTAATGCCACGAAGTGTCGAAATCAGTCAAACGGAAAATGATGAACAGGCACGTATACTATTCATAGGAATTCACAAAAACGTAATCCGGCTCGGGGAATACACCTGAAAAAATATTTGACATTTTAATAGGTTTCACTTAAATATTGATATGGTGAAATTTTTAAAATAATCTTATTATTGAACAAAGCTACAAGAGTAAAATCTTGTGTGCCAACACTGAAAAGTCGACTATCTTTAAGGCCTGATTAGTCGTACGTTCGCTCTTTTTCGAACATGAAACGCGACTGTCAAAACCAACAAGTTATACGCAGTTCGTGTCAGAGATTATCTCTGGTTCGTGTGGTTGTGTGAATTTCCCCCACAATATCAAAATAATTTTGATATTTTGTTATGCCTGAAACACAACCAAGGCGATTTTTTGCCGAGATACAAGTTTTTACTTTCTTCTCTTAGCGTTTGCACAAAACACCGGCGTAGAAAGCCGCCGAAAATATTAGATTCCGGGCCGAAAAGAAGTGAGGTTAACTCAAGTGAGAGAGATCACAGCTACAAACGTCGCAAGAATAGAAATAGACCGTAGCTGGCTACGGCTTATTTTGCCGCTGGCAAATCCTCTCTCAGCGGCATTATTTTTTCTCTCGATCCCCATAAGCGCAATGTAAATTTTGACATTTGTCAGCTATAAAAACCCTACGCCGCCTTGGATGTGTTTATAGCATTAAGTTGAGGAAAATCGCTTAGATTTGAACAAAGTGACTACTAAAAGAGAGTGGCCATATCAAGATTTCACTTCAACGTATATTTACGAGAAAAATGGACGACGAAGGACTAATTGAGCTTGTTCGGCAAAATAAAAATTTTGTAAAACAAATTCACAGCCAGCTATAAACTTCCTGGAGGGAAGAAGGGAGTGTGAGAGGAAATTGGAGGCATATTAGGAACTTCGGGTAATTCCTATTTAATTTTAAATATAGTTAGATAAAACTGTGGTTCATTAAATACGGGTGAAAATGGTAGCAAGCGCTGGTCGGTATTAAGGGAAAAGAAGCGTCTGGAACAGAGTGCGGAATTGCTTACTCATGAACTGCTCAGCTCACGAGCGGGAGCCGACTGAAATTTTTCATCGGCTCACAGCTCACGAGCGAGAGCCAACCAAATTTTTTTCAGCTCGCGCTCATGAGCTTTATGCAAATCCGATAGAAAAGGGGCGAAGGGAGGTTTTTTACAAAAAATTACTTTGGGCTAATCGATAGCAAATATCGCGAAACGGATTTGCAAGATGGTCTGAGATGGTCGTGGACACTAAAAAGGGGCGGAAGAGAAGCTTTTACAAAAACTACTCTTCGCTAATCGATAGCAAATATCGCGAAACGGATTTGAAAGATTAGCTGAAGAGGCGTGGTCTTCCACACCTTTTTAGTGTCCACGCCTACTTTAGATAACCTTTCAAATCCGTTTCGCGATATAATAATAATTAATAATTAATATTATAATAATAATTATTATAATAATAATCATTACATTTTTCTTACTTTATTTTCTATTACTTATAATTTTGGCTTATATTTACATGATCGTATTAGCTCCGATTTATTCGTCGTTCTTCTGTCGGTTTTGTGCTTCCTTCCTAACCCTAATTAACATAAAATAAAAGCTATCTCTTGGGGTGGGGTTAGAGTCCTTCGAAAGTTCAAAGATTATTATTTATATCTCCTAAAGTACGCCAGCTATTAGGATGAAATTAGTATCGTTCGAAAGCTCATATAAATAGCAATAATTTATGTTAAAAGACATTTTATCGAAATGTTAACAGTTTTTGAAGTAAACGGATTTTTAACACTCCACTAACTTTTTGGCCCCTTAGTTATTTTTTAAAATAATATCTGTGATTAGGGCATGTAGTTATACTTATGTAGTTATTAAAAACTACATTATTTCAGTTCTCATACTAAATTTTTTTCATGCAGATCGGTGATTGTTTTATGGAGAAAAACCAGTTTCAAATTTACAACGAACTACTTGTTGCAATTAGTTGTTTGTACACTCTATCATTTTCTTAAAAATTTTTTGCCTACGGTGCTATCCCATAACAGAAAAATTTTTAAGAAAAATCGCGGGAGTGTATGGCTTAATATCTCCGTCAATATGGCAATTAAAAATTTTATATATATTCATTAAAGACATTTCGCACATGGTTACTTACTCGCGATTCACACAATTATATTAAAATATTTAAATTTAACAACAACGAAAAGGTTGTTAATGGTTATGACCTCAACAAAACGCACATAAATTATAGGAACCAATGTTGCATAGTTTATAAAATCGTACTATTATAGGAATGCATATTAACAAAATTCAGAAAGTGTAATTCATACTCACGATAAAAAGTTGATTTTCTCCGTAACTAAACCACCGATCTGAAAGACCGGTCTGAACCACCACATGAAAGAAATTTTGTATAAATGCCTAAATAATTTAGTTTTCTATTTTAAGTACAAAGGCATACACTAATTACACATTTTGTTTAGAAAAGAAGTTATATAAGTGAAAAAATTTAGTAGAATGTAAAATTCCGTTTAATTCAAAAACTATTAACATTTCGATAAAATACCTTTCTTCACGAAATATAAATATGTATACAATCCTTCTAACGTCACTAACGGTCCTTGGATATCTGTTGAGGTTTAGTAGGCAGCGGGTTTTTTTAAAAGGCAGCGGGAATTATTTTTAAGTTTTTTTAGGATCAGGAAGAGAACACAACAACGACATAAGATTAAAAATAACGGAGCTAGTACGATCATGTAAATATTTACAATATTTTTTAATAATATTTGAGTTAAAGAAATCAAACAAATTCTTAAAATATAAAATTCACAAAACTTTCGAAATGAAAATGCAACGCGAAAAGTAAAGAAATCCGAAAATTCGCTACTAATCAGCCCTTTAAATAACAATAAAAATATTACGTTTAGCAATGAGAACAACGGAAAACCGGGTGTCTTGATGATAAAGTGTGTTTGCGAATACGACGTTTGTTATAATGCAGAGATAACGAGATAGGAAACTTCTCTAACTACAACTCTGATTTAAGGTAGTGTTCGTGAGTTTAAGCCCCTGACTCATGACTTCTTCCGTGGAAATTTTATGTTTAAGACCCTGACTAATGATTTTTTCTTAGAAATTCAAGCATAAGACCCGGCCATTACACCTTTTACAGACCCGAATGACAATCCATTTTATAAGTTCACCAGCTATGTTTTAATATGCCAACGTAGTTATTGGTTTATAGAATTCAATTATTTTTCATGTACACTTTTTTGATTTAAGATGCGTAGTCAACATGCGCATGATTTATTTGATAACTAAAATATTTGTATAAATTGTTATAACTATTATTTGTATAAAATAACTAATTATTATAATAATTAATTATGGTAACTAATTATTTGTATAAAATATTTATATAAAACAAATAAATGTATTTATTTCATATGCATAAAAACATAAATTAAACTCAATTTTATGAAATATTTTAATGTATAACAAATTCGATTGACTTCGTTAATAGAATACTTAAATCATTTAAGCCAATTTTTGGACCCCAGAAACTAAAAATAACCTAAAAATAAAATTACATCAAATAATTTATTTGAAAAAATTCTTCACATTGATTTATTAACGACTCTGCTACCATTACTTTGAAGCCAAGTGTTAGCCGCACTAGTTCATGTAAAATATAAAAGATTTTACTTGAGTATATCAATACACTAATATGACTATTTTTAGTTTCAAATAAAATTGTATTACTATTAATAAGTTCCTTCCTTCGTCGTAATTCATTTAATATAACTTTTGAGCTTCTGGTGCTGATATTAATAACCGCACCTACACGGTATTATTTATTTATTATCATCAAGAGAAACTCTTGAAAAATAAAATGTGTAAAACATGTGGAATTGGCATACCCTAATTATTTCTTCACCTCTGCCATAAATTCGATGATTTTAGTGTTGCCAGCATTTGCGGCGCTTACTACTTAATGGGCCATTTTGGGTATTCGCATTGTAGGAGTGCTGCCAGTATTCAGTAATAAGTATTATATTCAAGTTTTTTGTTAATTATTAAAAATATTAATAAAATAATATATTAAAATAATAGTTTTGCTGCGTGTGCATCGAACAACTATCAAGTTTACCATTTTTCATAATTTTTGGTTCTGCATACAAAAATTTGAACCCATTTTGGATGAAATTTCAAACGCTTCTATGATTTCTATGCTATATTAACATGGTTTTTAGCTAAACCATTTATTTTCAGATTAGATTATTTCAATTGGGACATTAAGGATGCTCATAAAATGTTTGCATTTACTTAAGTCCATTTCGTCCATTTCAATCTGTTTTAGTTCCATTTATGAATTTACTTTGCACCGCTGTGATAATTTCTCAAACAATTTTTTCACCACAATAAAATATTTGTAATTTCAAAAAAAATTTAAATTTTAATAAATTTAAGCAAAAAAATAAGAATGCCGGACTTGCGAACATGCTGCCAGGATGCGTATATGGGTGTTATAAGCCTACTGGGGAACCGGACATCCAAAATAAACCGGTAACGCGCCAATGCGCATACCTCTTGGGTGGCGTGAAACTGAAACTGTAACATGCGTTACGATGAAACTGTAACATCCGTTCGATTAAACTGCAACATAACGATGAAACTGTAACATGCGTTCATACCAAGATGCAACACATTCCATCTGTCGATCGGGCTGATTACCGACTATATGTTCGATAAAATCTAATTTAGTTGATGGTAATTTCGCTGAGAGAACATCATTTGAAAGTTGTTTGAAACCAGGTAGAAAGAATCTTATAATTTGTTCGATCGACGAAAGTTTGTGTGGTATCATCGTACTAAAATTATGGCAATTTTTACTGAAGTATTGGTTTATATTTGCAAAACTTGATAGTTTTGAAAATGTTTATATCTTTGAAATTTGTAATTCTTGATAGTTAAATTGTTAATTTATTATAATTATAATAGTTAATATTTTAATAAAAAGCGTTTTTATTTTTTATCTTACGTAAATACAATACAAATTATTCCTTTATTTCCTATAGTAAACAAATGAATACATAAAATTTCCATCAGATGGATGTTCGCAAGCATGTGCATGTTCCATCTGGTAGCATGTTCGCTATTCCGGCATTCTTATTTTTTTTGCTTAAATTTATTTAAATTTAAAATTTTTTGAAATTACAAATATTTTATTGTGGCGAAAAAAATTTTTGAGAAATTATCACAGCGGTGCAAAATAAATTCATAAATGGAACTAAAACAGATTGAAATGGACAAAATGGACTTAAGTAAATGGAAACATTTTATGAGCATCCTTAATGCCCCAATTGAAATAATCTAATCTGAAAATAAATGGTTTAGCTAAAAACCATGTTAATATAGCATAGAAATCATAGAAGCGTTTGAAATTTCAATCCAAAATGGGTTCAAATTTTTGTATGCAGAACCAAAAATTATGAAAAATTGTACACTTGATAGTTGTTCGATCCACACGCACCAATACTATTATTTTAATATATTATTTAATTAATATTTTTAATAATTAACAAAAAACTTGAATATAATACTTATTACTGAATACTGGCAGCACTCCTTCAATGCGAATACCCAAAATGGCCCATTAAGTAGTAAGCGCCGCAAATGCTGGCAACACTAAAATCATCGAATTTATGGCAGAGGTGAAGAAATAATTAGGGTATGCCAATTCCACATGTTTTACACATTTTATTTTTCAAGAGTTTCTCTTGATGATAATAAATAAATAATACCGTGTAGGTGCGGTTATTAATATCAGCACCAGAAGCTCAAAAGTTATATTAAATGAATTACGACGAAGGAAGGAACTTATTAATAGTAATACAATTTTATTTGAAACTAAAAATAGTCATATTTGTGTATTGATATACTCAAGTAAAATCTTTTATATTTTAAATGCACTAGTGCGGCTAACACTTGGCTTCAAAGTAATGATTGCAGAATCCTTAATAAATCAATGTGAAGAATTTCTTCAAATAAATTATTTGATGTAATTTTATTTTTAGGTTATTTTTAGATTCTGGGGTCCAAAAATGGGCTTAAATGATTTGAGTATTCTATTAACGAAGTCAATCGAATTTGTTATACATTAAAATATTTCATAAAATTGAGTTTCATTTATGTTTTTATGCATATGAAATAAATACATTTATTTGTTTTATATAAATATTTTATACAAATAATTAGTTACCATAATTAGTTATTATAATAATTAGTTATTTTATAGAAATATTAGTTATAACAATTAATACAAATATTTTAGTTATCAAATAAATCATGCACATGTTGTCTACGCATCTTAAATCAAAAAAGTGTACATGAAAAATAATTGAACTCTTTAAACCAATAACTACGTTGTCATATCAAAACATAGCTGGTGAACTTATAAAATGTATTGTCATTCGGGGTCTGAAAGAGGTGTAATGGCCGGGTCTTATGCTTGAATTTCTAAGAAAAAAACATTAATCAGCGTCTTAAACATAAAATTTCCACGGAAGAAATCAAGAGTCAGGGTCTTAAACTCACGAACACTACCTTAAATCAGAGTTGTAGTTAGAGAAGTTTCCTATCTCGTTATCTCTGTTTCACATCGAGCCGCCGAAGCGAACTGTTGTTTACATATTTTCATGAAATGTCATACGTTACATTATAGCTTGAACACATAGAAATTGCTGTTTCTGCCGGCAGTAACAGCTTTTCAGTATTGAACACATAGACGTCTCGAACAGAAGGCAGTAAATGTCAAAACGCTTTGCAAAATGTAAACAATAAGTTTGTGTGAGAATATTCCGTTCATACAGTTCAAATAAGAAACAAAAACAAAACCACAATAAGAAGAGCAAGGGTAGCGAATTGGAAGCGAATAGATGCTCTCGCCCAGAAAATCATCATAACGTCTATAGAGAAGCAACCTTTGACGCACATACTAGTCTGTGAGGCTGCGCAGGATATGTTCAAGAGAATATGTACAATGTACGAAAGAGATACGGAACAGCAGAAATGTAATTTACTTCAGGAATTCTTCAATTACAATTATGAAAAATGTAGCGGTATGGCTTTGCATTTAAGTAAAATTGAAAATCTTGCCTTCAGATTAAAAGCTTTAAATAAAGAAATTGATGATCCAATGGTCATGTCTAAAATACTTTCCACCTTACCGTCTGAATTTAAACATTTTGCAAGCGCATGGGAATCGACGTCAGCAGAGAATAAAAATTTGTCAAACCTGAGTGCTAGGCTATTAGCTGAGGAAATGAGATTGAAGGAAACTGAAACAAAAGATGAAGCAGTGGCGTTCAAATCAACGGGGAAGAAATGCTTCAAGTGTAATGCTACGGGACATTTGTCAAGGAAATGTAAAACTACATTTAATAATAATTATTCGAATATAAAATGTTTTAGATGCAACGGCCGTGGACATATCGCTAGAAATTGCAACAGAAAGGATAATGTATCGAAACAACCAGAATGCAGTATCTGCAAGAAAACTAATCATACCGATAAATATTGCTATTTTCGTAAAAATAAAACAAATGATGTTAACTCAGATGGAAAAGATAAAGTTTCTTTTTTGGTTGAAAGCAATGAAGACGCTTGGAGTTTGGACTCTGGATCATCGGTTCATATGACAAACAACGAGAAGCTTTTCAAGGATTTAGAATAAATCGATTCACAGATAAACGTTGCCAAGAAAAACCAGTTTATGAAAGCCGAAGGAATAGGAACCATTGAAACTAACAGCTGCATTTTAAAAAATGTTAATTAAGAAGAAACTTATTAAAGTTAAGAAATTTGTTATCCGTCAACGCGATTGTGAAAAATAACGGTATGGTAGTCTTTCTGATAATAAAGCGGAAATACAAATTATTAACGCGAAATTGGTTGGACGAAGAGGTGAAAATGGCTTATGGACTGTAAATCTGGACCAAAAAATTATAGAAAACGCATTATTAACACAAGCAAATAAAAAAGCTATGGATTGGCATATGAAACTGGGACATTTAGGCAAAACCAATATGAAGAAACTGCTGAATTTATCGTTAGGAATGCAATTGTCAAGTAAAAGTTTGAATGATTTAGACAAGGTATGTGTAACATGTTTGAAAGCTAAACAGACCAGATTGACTTTTCAAAATTACAGAAGGAGAGCTGAAAGACCCCTTGAAATCATTCATACCGATGTATGCGGAGCAGTTGATCCACTGACATGGGATGGTCGAAAATATATAATAACGTTTCTGGACGATTACACTCATTTCACTATGGTATATTTAATTGAAAGAAAAAGTGACGTACGACAAATAATTAAAGAATATACCAATCAAGTAGAAGCTAAATGGGATTTGAAAATATCAAAAATACGATGCGATAACGGAACGGAGTATGTAAGCTTAAATAGAACTCTAATCGAGAAAACAAGAGCATTACTAAAAGATGCAAATGCAGACAAAAACTTACGGGGAGAAGCATTGCTCACAGCGACATATTTGCTCAACAGAAGTCCTACAGAAGCAGTTGACATTACACCTTATGAAAAGTGGAATAAAGCCAAACCAGATTTATCCAATTTTCAAATTTTCGGACTTGATGCTCACATGAAGAAGCTTACACAATTAAAGAAACTCGATGACAGGAGCGCAAAGTATACTTTTGTCGGATACGCCCCGAATGGTTACAGGCTTTATGACAAAATAAACAAAAGAATAATAATATACAGAGATGTCATTTTTACAAATATAAAATCGCCAGAAAAACAAAATGAAAGAAATTTATTGTTTATGGACCCAATTGTACAAAAGGATGGAGAATATCCGGAAAATGAAGACCACGAACAAGAACGTGAAGGAAGTACATCTGGAAGTGAAGAAGAATCCCAATTCGAAGACGCACAACAACAACCAGAAGATCAAGTAGATTTAGGTCGAGGAAAACGGCAGAAGCAACCATCAACAAGATTAAATGATTACGTGCTTTTAACATATGATGAAGCAATACATGGACCGGAAAAGGATAAGTGGAGAAAAGCCATAAAAGAAGAAAAGCGTTCTTTAGAAGAAAACAAAACGTGGGAAAAGGTGGAAAGAAGTCAATCAAATGGAAAGAATATTTTAAGCAATAAATGGGTTTTTAAAATCAAGGTTGATGGCAGGTATAAGGCACGACTCGTGATTAGAGGATGTGAACAACGCTATGGAATCGATTATGAAGAAACGTTCAGTCCAGTTGTAAGTAGCGATTCTTTACGTACTTTATTGGCCTTAGCTACTATAAGAAGCTATTATATTATGAAATTTGACATTAAAACGGCGTTCCTATATGGAAATTTAGAAGAAGAAATATTCATGGAATTACCAGAGGGTTATGCAGAGAATAATAAAATCTGTAAACTTAAAAAAGCCTTGTATGGACTGAAACAGGCCCCTCTCAAATGGAATGAGACATTAACATTTCTTAAAAATGAAGGTTTAAATTCTTTGATGACGGAACCCTGTATATTTAAAACAAATGATAATTCACTGACCTTGGGGATATACGTAGACGATGGATTATTGATTGGCCAAAACATGATAAAAGTGAAGAAACTTATGGATAATTTAGGAAAAGAATTTAAAATGTCAACAATGATTAGTCCGAAAACATTCCTTGGCATCGAAATAGAATGAGATAAAAATTTTATGAAATTAAAACAATCCAGTTATGCCGTTCAAACTGTAGCCAGATTCAACATGGAAAATTCGTCGCCAGTCTATACACCGATTTTAACCAACGACAATAAAAAGGAAGAAAAAGAACCAAATAATTTTCCATATCGAGAAGGAAGTATACTACATCTCGCAAACAAAACTAGACCAGATTTGGCATTCAGCGTTGGATTTGCCAGCAGGCACCTAGAAAATCCATCCAAACAGGATATTGCAAATGTAAAACGGATATTAAGATATATAAACCAATCGAGAGATTTAGAAATCAAATACGAATCAAGAAAAAGCGAAGACATCGAAGAAATAACTTGCTATACGGACTCTGATTATGCTGAAGATCCAGAAACAAGAAAAAGCACAACCGGATATGTAATATTCTACGGTGGAGGCCCTATTAGTTGGTGTTCGAGAAAGCAGCCCTTGATATCTTGGTCAAGTACAGAAGCAAAATTCATTGCAGCAGCTCAATGTTGTAAACAAATTCTTTATTTTAAAACATTAATCGAATAATTGATCAGTAAACAAGCAAGAATTAAACTTTATATTGATAGTCAAAGTGCTATTAAATTAATAAAAAATGGTATAGAGAACAAACGTTGTAAGCACTTAGATCTAAGATACAGATTTATAATTGAAAAATACAAAGAGGGAATAATTGAATTAGGCTATTGCCCTACAGATGTTCAAGTAGCCGACATTTTTACAAAGCCACTGGGAAATATAAAATTTATCAAACATAGAGAAAAACTGGTATCTTAGATCAGTCTTAAGTTGATTAATGTTAATGGAATCTAACTTGAAAATTTTGAATTATTAAAACCTTTATTCTTAAAAGTTGAATTGTAAAGCATAAACATTACCGATTAAGAGAAAGTGTTGAGAAAAATAATCGATATTGAAAAATAAAATCTATTGAACATCTTAAACGACAATCGAGAAGTGTTTGCTGATGGACTCGAAAAGATTGGGAAAACTGAGTTAGTAGAAATGCGCATCACGATGGACAGCCCCGAACCAATTACTCAGCGGCCCTACAGAATTCCAGAACCGAAAAAGAATTACTCAACGACATGATAAAAGAGCTTTTGTCTAACGATATCATTACTAAATCCGAATCTGCATATTCTAGCCCCGTTATATTGGTAAGGAAAAAGGATGGCAAGGAACGACTATGCGTTGACTACAGGCGAGTGAATCAACATCTGAAGAAAGAGGTGCATCCGATGCCGAACACTGAGGAGCGTTTGCAGGAGGCAGGGCAATATAGCTATTTCTCGACGCTGGATCTAAATAGTGGATACTATCAGATTCCAATCGAACAAGAAAGCAGAAAATATACAGCGTTTATTACGGCGGAAGGCCTGTACGAATTTAAGAGAATGCCGTTTGGCTTGAAGAACGCGCCGGCAGTCTTCTTACGATTAATGGCAAAATTGAAGGAACTGATGCAACCGGGAGACATGTTACACTACATGGATAATATACTGATCGGAGGACACACTATACCTGAAATGTTGGATAAACTTAAAAGAGTATTGAGTGTATTACGTGAGTGTAACGTGACGCTTAACCTTAATAAATGCAAATTCTTGAAACGTGAAGTAAGGTTTCTGGGTCATGAGCTAACGCCTAGCGGAATTAATTCTGGATCAATAAAAATCAAAGCCGTCAACGAATTTCCAACGCCAAAGAATTTAACTGAGGTACGACAATTTCTTGGACTAACGGGCTATTTTAGGAAATTTGTACCTGGGTATGCACTAATATCGGAACCAATACGGAAACTTTTAAGGAAAGATCAAAAATTCATTTGGACGTCTACACAAGAATTAGCCATGACGAAACTCAAAACAGCCTTGACTACAAAACCAGTATTAGCGTCTTATAACGTAGCGGCAGAACATGAGATTCATAGCGACGCGAGTTCAATTGGTCTAGCTGGCGTACTAATGCAGAATGATGACGACGGGTGGAAACCAGTGGCGTACTTTAGCCGCTCCACAAGCAAAGATGAAAGTAAGTACCACAGTTACGAGCTAGAAACTTTAGCAGTTGTCGAGTCACTAGATCGATTTCGCTACTACATTGCGGGCAAACGAGTAAAATTGGTGACGGATTGCAACGCAATAAAAACAACCATGGATAAGAAGGAGCTTATTCGAAGGATCGCGCGGTGGTGGTTGCGGGTACAGGACTTCGATATTACCATAGAGCATCGGTCAGGCCAACGAATGACGCATGTCGATGCATTAAGCCGAAACCCGAATGAGTCCGAAAGAGAAGTTGAAACGGCTTCATTACGAATCGACAAGGTAGAACTGGAAGAGGACGACTGGCTGTTCAGCATGCAGTTGCAAGATCCGAAAATTCGACGAATTGTAGAAGAGCTTCGCGAAGGTAAGAAAGACCTATGTAAGCAATTTGTAGAGGAAAACGGGCGATTATTTCGCAAAGACGACAACAAAAAGCTATGGGTAATTCCAAGGTCATTACGATGGCGAATAGTTTACGACTGTCACGATAAAGCAGGGCACGTTAGCTTAGATCGAACAATGGAAAAAGTCAAGAAATATCTTTGGTTTCCTCTTATGAGAAATTATATGAAATCCTTTATAAAATCATGCGTAGAATGCGCATATAAAAAGACGCGAGCTGGAAAAAGGGAAGGAGAATACCATTACGATGAGACAGACCCGATTCCGTTCAAGACCATTCATCTAGATCATCTGGGACCATTTCCAAAGAGCAGCCGACGTAACGAGCACGTACTGGTGCTCGTAGACGCCTTCACCAAATCTTCAGTTATACGAGCAGTGAAAACTACAGCCACCAAACACGTTATAGCTGTGTTAGAAGTTAGCAGCTACGTAGGCATGCCAGAACGCATAGTCACCGACAGAGGAACTAGTTTTACCTCGAAAGGTTTTCAACGTTATTGCAAGGATAGCGATATCAAGCATATTCTGAACGCCGTACGCACTCCTCGTGCTAACGCACACGCAGAACGGACAAGCCGAACTTTACTGTACATGCTACTGCCGTCGACTACGACTGATCGACGCTGGGACGACAATTTAAGGAAAATACATGGGGTCGTTGAACAGTTTCTCCAACAAAACTACGGGCAAGTCCCCACACGAGCTTCTATTTAATTTTCAATCACGCGATATTTTGCGAAACAAAGTACTGTTGGCTCTACAAACTACTGAAAAAACCAGCGAAGATGACTTACAACGAATTCGAGAGGCTGCGGTCAAGCGTATCAGCGACGTAAGGCGTAAAGCAAAAAAGCGGTTCGATAAAGCACACGCCAAACCAAGAATATACCATGTAGGAGACCTGGTTCTGGCCGAGAACGAGCCGTCGAGCACAGGATCATCGCGAAAATTGGAGCCACGGTACAAGGGGCCGTTTGAAGTCACCAAAGAGTTGGGAAATGACCGGTATGTTATTGAGGACCTACCGAATTCACGTAGAAAGCAACGTCATTATTCATCCGTGTACGCATCGGATAAATTAAAAAGGTTTTGCATGCTACCATCCTGCGAAACGGACTTTGCAGACAGCGACGACGAGGAGTCAACACCTTAGCGCTGCGGGGACGCACCGAATTTCAGGATAGGCCGACTGAAAAGAGATGGGTGGCAACGCAAAAGGTTTGACAGAGTCGGATTGAACGCGCCTAACAGAGCAGACGTCTGCCTTAGCTTGGTTTCGTTTGAAATTGAATTTAATTGAATTTGTTTTGGTTTTAATTGAATTTGAGCATAATAAATATGCCTATGAAAATCTTGGAAATTCGACTACGATTGGTAGTATTTACTGTTACGTGTATTTTACAATAATATTCATTTATCAAAAATTCATTCATTATTATTCATTTAAAAAATATGAGATCAAAACATAAGAAGGCAAAAGCAAACCAATTCATGGTACAATGTACTAATTCTATTAGCTTATAGCTGGCTTTGAATATATTGTACAATAGTTCATTTAGCCGAACAAGCTCAATAAGTCTCTCGTCGTCCATTTCTTGGTAAATATAAATTGAAGTGAAAGCTTCATGTGGCCGCTCACTTTTAGTTGTCACTTTGTTCGAATTTGAGAGAATTTTTCGAAACGTAACCAAATATCAAAATGATTTTGATATTTCGCGGAAAATTCTCACAACCACTCGAACTGCATATAGCTTATGAGTTTTGACAGATGAGTTTCGTGTTCGAAACAGAGCGAACGTACGACTAATCAGGCCCAGAGTATTTTTAAAACAACGAGTAAAAACAACAATAAAATATTTGTAATTTCAAAAAAATTTTAAATTTAAATAAATTTAAGCAAAAAAAATAAGAATGCCGGAATTGCGAACATGCTACCAGATGGAACATGCACATGCTTGCGAACATCCATCTGATGGAAATTTTATGTATTCATTTGTTTACTATAGGAAATAAAGGAATAATTTGTATTGTATTTACGTAAGATAAAAAATAAAAACGCTTTTTATTAAAATATTAACTATTATAATTATAATAAATTAACAATTTAACTATCAAGAATTACAAATTTCAAAGATATAAACATTTTCAAAAAAAATTGCCATAATTTTAGTACGATGATACCACACAAACTTTCGTCGATCGAACAAATTATAAGATTCTTTCTACCTGGTTTCAAACAACTTTCAAAGGATGTTCTCTCAGCGAAATTACCATCAACTAAATTAGATTTTATCGATCATATAGTCGGTAATCAGCCCGATCGACAGATGGAAAGTGTTGCATCTTGGTATGAACGCATGTTACAGTTTCATAGTTAATTTGCAGTTTCATCGTAACGCATGTTACAGTTTCAGTTTCACACCACCCAAGAGGTATGCGCATTGGCGCGTTACAGGTTTATTTTGGATGTCCGGTTCCCCAGTAGGCTTATAACGCCCATATACGCATCCTGGCACAATGTTCGCAAGTCCGGCATTCCTATTTTTTTGCTTAAATTTATTTAAATTTAAAATTTTTTTGAAATTACAAATATTTTATTGTGGTGAAAAAATTGTTTGAGAAATTATCACAGCGGTGCAAAATAAATTCATAAATGGAACTAAAACAGAATGAAATGGACGAAATGGACTTAAAATAAATGGTTTGGCTAAAAACCATGTTAATATAGCATAGAAATCATAGAAACGTTTGAAATTTCAATCCAAAATGGGTTCAAATTTTTGTATGCAGAACCAAAATTATGAAAAATGGTAAACTTGATAGTTGTTCGATGCACACGCAGCAATACTATTATTTTAATATATTATTTTATTAATACTTTTAATAATTAACAAAAAACTTGAATATAATACTTATTACTGAATACTGGCAGCACTCCTTCAATGCGAATACCCAAAATGGCCCATTAAGTAGCAAGCGCCGCAAATGCTGGCAACACTAAAATCATTGAATTTATGGCAGAGGTGAAGAAATAATTAGGGTATGCCAATTCCACATGTTTTACACATTTGATTTTTCAAGAGTTTCTCTTGATGATATTACGGTTACTAATATCAGCACCAGAAGCGCAAAAGTTATATTAAATGAATTACGACGAAGGAAGGAACTTATTAATAGTAATACAATTTTATTTGAAACTAAAAATAGTCATATTTGTGTATTGATATACTCAAGTAAAATCCTTTATATTTTACATGAACTAGTGCGGCTAATACTTGGCTTCAAAGTAATGGTAGCAGAGTCGTTAATAAATCAATGTGAAGAATTTTTTCAAATAAATTATTTGATGTAATTTTATTTTTAGGTTATTTTTAGATTCTGGGGTCCAAAAATTGGCTTAAATGATTTAAGTATTCTATTAACGAAGTCAATCGAATTTGTTATACATTAAAATATTTCATAAAATTGAGTTTAATTTATGTTTTTATGCATATGAAATAAATACATTTATTTGTTTTATATAAATATTTTATACAAATAATTAGTTACCATAATTAATTATTATAATAATTAGTTATTTTATACAAATAATAGTTATAACAATTTATACAAATATTTTAGTTATCAAATAAATCATGCGCATGTTGACTACGCATCTTAAATCAAAAAAGTGTACATGAAAAATAATTGAATTCTATAAACCAATAACTACGTTGTCATATCAAAACATAGCTGGTGAACTTATAAAATGTATTGTCATTCGGGGTCTGAAAGAGGTGTAATGGCCGGGTCTTATGCTTGAATTTCTAAGAAAAAAACATTAATCAGGGTGTTAAATATAAAAGGCCTGATTAGTCGTACGTTCGCTCTTTTTCGAACACGAAACTCATATGTCAAAACCCATAAGCTATATGCAGTTCGCGTGGTTGTGAGAATTTCCAGCCGCAATATCAAAATCATTTTAATATTTGGTCACGTTTCGAAAATCTTCTCAAATTCGAACAAAGTGACAACTAAAAGTGAGTGGCCACATGAAGCTTTCACTTCAATTTACATTTGCCAAGAAATGGACGACGAGAGACTTATTGAGCTTGTTCGGCTAAATGAACTATTGTACAATAAATTCATAGCCAGCTATAAGCTTCAAGCTGCGAAGAGGAGAGTGTGGGAGGAAATTGGAGGCTCACTAGGAACCTCAGGTAAGTCTAATTTAATTTTGAATATAGTTAACTAAGCCATAAACTGTGGTTCATTAAATATAGGCGAAAATTGTAGCAAGCGCTGGTCCGTTTTAAGGGACCACTACAATAGGGAGAGGAAGCGTCTCGAAGCACCCTCGGGTAGCGGAGCCAACCATACATCAATATGGACGCTATACGACGCTATGTCATTTTTGCAGCCACACATGGCTCCCCGACCGTAAGTCAGATATCGATTAAGATCTCATTTAGTTTAGGCGATATATATTTTAATAAAATGTATTATTCCACACTAATCTTTATATTTCTTACAGAGTGGTTAGTTCCATGAATATATATGAAATGGCCAGCAACTCGCCATCAACATCGTCATCGCGATGGCCATCACCGCTGCCATCACCGCTGTCATCACCGCTGCTACCTACCTAAAAAAAGGAGGAGGGAAGATAACCCGCAATACGCCGCAATATATAATTGCGGCGATTTAATTATCAACACAATAATAGGTTTGCAGTGCCCCGTAAAACAGGCAAAAGCAATCGAATTCATGGTAGGATGTGCTATGAAATTACAAATTGAAGACGCAGAGAGTAGAAGCTAATAGAATTAGAACATTCTACCATGAATTGGTTTGCTTTTGCTTCTTAATTTTTTTGATCTCATATTTTTTAAATGTATAATAAATAATTGATAAATGAATATTATTTTAAAATTGTTTTATTGATAAATGAATTGAATTGAATAAATAATTTTAAAATTAGTTTCTCCGTGTATACTGAAAGCTTATTTATCCTTCGTTCATGAAGAAATTGGCTAATTTGTCACGGAGATCAAATGCAGCAGATGATGCGTTACGAAAACTCGACCTTATTGATGGTAAAGCTCCGCCTATATCGACTAACTCTGATTCCCAAATTTTTTGGAATTTGCAAATATTTGTAAGAATTGTTCACAACACCAATGAGCACAGCTGTCAAAACGTGTGAAATTTCTATGAGTCATTAAATTTGAATGAATTATGAATTTCCCATTAAAATCCGAAGAAACAGTACATAATTATTAATAATAATTAATAATAATACTTTATTTAAAATTCATCAATAATATAAAATATATTTAAAAATATAAATATATTTATATAAAATATATTTCATATAAAAATATAAAATTCATCAAAAAAATGCCCACAAAATTCCCACTTTCGAACATGGTTCTACGAGATCGGCAACATCATAATCAATTGAACCCCCTGCAACCCGAACAATTTCGAAAGAGTAAACAATTACGAAAACGTACGACTAATGCTATAAACACAACCTCGCGACAGTTGTCGCGTCGACAAATCAAAACTCTGCTGGCGCTGAAGTTAGCAGAGAACATGTCTGTAATTTCAATACAATTTTATTAATTGCTAATGTCATTTAAAGTAAACAAACGGAGAAAAGAAGAACAAGACGAGCGACAACAAAAAAGAAGTAGAACATTTTCTACTACTGTCGTTGTCGTACGCGTCAGCAGCGCGACAGTTTTGTTTTTTCTCAATTCCCATAAGACTCCATGTATTTTTGACAAGTCGCGGCGGTGTACGACAACTTGTCGCGAGGTTGTGTTTATAACATAATGCTGTAAACACAACCTCGCGACAAGTTGTCGTACACCGCCGCGACTTGTCAAAAAACTCTGCCGGCGCTGAAGCAAGCAGAGAACATATGTTTGTTTATTAATTTAAGTAAGCTTGTATGTTTAAGTTTTATACATGTATCTACCATCCAACTTTGTCTTTATAGCAATTTCCTCCCAAATTTTTTCCTTCTGCAAGATGTTTTTGTAACCAGGGTCTTGCGAATTGTAAGGGCATTTATAATGCCTGACCTGCTCAATTATAGTTTCTTCAATACCAGTCATTCTAAAATACAGAATAATCATTTTAGGGGATATATTTACATTAATTAATACTTACACAAGAAACATTTCAAAGAAAAAACATAAAAAAGGGAGTATTCAATTATATTTGCATTATAGAATAATACAGAGTAAACATTATTCATTAGTCATTACAGAGTAAACAAACAGAGAAAAGAAGAACAAGATGCGCGACAACTGAGAAAAATAGAAAATTTTCGACTACAGTCGCTGTCGTACGCGTCGGCAGAGCCACAAATTTATTTTTTTCTCAACTCCCATAAGACTCCATGTATTTTTGACAAGTCGCGGCGGTGTACGACAATTTGTCGCGAGGTTGTGTTTATAGCATAATCAGGCCTAAAATTTCCACGGAAGAAATCAAGAGTCAGGGTCTTAAACTCACGAACACTACCTTAAATCAGAGTTGTAGTTAGAGAAGTTTCCTATCTCGTTATTAGAGTTGGGCATTCTAGTTCCCGATAGGGAGCGATCTTTATAGTTCATTTCGAACTTGTGAACTAGTTCGTTCTTTTAGTTCGTTCTGCTTCTTCTTAATACAACATACGTTTTATTCGTTTTTCTCTAAAGAACAGTGTTCTGGTGTCTTCCCACTCGTATATAAAATAAAAGAAAGCAGCTCGTGCAAAGATATTAAATGCACGGATAAATTTTTGTTATAACTAATATAGTAAATAAAACATTAAATTTGGGTTCAAACTTTTATTAAATATTTTTTCAAATACAGTAGTTTAAGCAATAAGTTCTAATTATTCTATGGGTATGCTAATATAAAAATATATATAATTATATAAAATATATATGTTCTATTATATATTAAAGAGGTAGGGAGGAAATATGGAAATCAAACTTATTTCTGGATCTCCATAAAATCGCATGTAAACTCAAAGTCTCAATTGAGTCGTATACTTCTTACCGTAGCGTGTTTTGCTTGCTCTGCCGCTCTTTTTATATATATTTCAACATATAGTTCTTCATATACTTCTAGTTCTTTACATAGTTCTTTTAGTTCTTTACATAGTTCAGTTTAGTTCGTTCGTTCGTTCTAGTTCATTGGAAAATGTGTTTTGTTCTTTCTTACATTCAGGTGGTAAATTCAGTGGCGTCATCATACTCGTGCTAGCTCGCTCTTTACCTCAATACATAGTTCTTTACATAGTTCTTTTAGTTCTTTACATAGTTCAGTTTAGTTCGTTCGTTCGTTCTAGTTCATTGGAAAATGTGTTTTGTTCTTTCTTACATTCAGGTGGTAAATTCAGTGGCGTCATCATACTCGTGCTAGCTCGCTCTTTACCTCAATACATAGTTCTTTACATAGTTCTTTTAGTTCTTTACATAGTTCAGTTTAGTTCGTTCGTTCGTTCTAGTTCATTGGAAAATGTGTTTTGTTCTTTCTTACATTCACGTGGTAAATTCAGTGGTGTCATCATACTCGTGCTAGCTCGCTCTTTACCTCAATACATAGTTCTTTACATAGTTCATTTAGTTCGTTCACATAGTTCGTTCTTTAGTTCGTTCTTTAGTTCGTTCACATAGTTCAATCCGATATAGTTCTTTAGTTCGTTCATTTCTGAGGTCGGTGACGGACGTGTTGCTGCGAACTAAAAGAACTAAAAAGAGGGAGGGAGACGAACTAGTTCTTATAGTTCGCAAGTGGGAATAGTTCGAATGAACTAGTTCGTTCGCGAACGACACAACTCTACTCGTTATCTCTGTTTCAAATCGAGCCGCCGAAGCGAACTGTTGTTTACATATTTTCATGAATAAGAAACAAAAACAAAACCACAATAAGAAGAACAAGGGTAGCAGACGGCAGTAAAATTAGAAATTTTCAATCTATTACCTGGCAGTAACTGCTTTTACTGCCCGACAGAAATTATTTTTTTCTCACTTCCCATAAGAGCCAATGAAAATTTTGACATTTCTGCTACTTCCGGGAGAAACAGTAATTTCTATGTGTTCAAGCTATTATTTTGGTGAACTACGCAACCATATACATATCGCCTGTACGTGAGTTTCGGTCGTGTAAAATTCTGACATTTTTTAACGCATTTTTTTTCGGGAAAAGAGTTTCCTATCTCGTTGTCTCTGTTATAAAGTTACTTTTAAGACGCCGACTTCTTTACTCACTAGGGAACTTTGTGTATAAGGATATTAATTTAAACCCGTTGTATTGGAAATGCCGAGATCGTTTTGGGCGTTTTTGTTGCCGATAATCTTCCTGACGTATTCGTTGCCCATTTTCCAGCGTGTATTATCCACCACCCAGTCAGTGATTGATGAAGAATTTCATCTGCGCCAAGGATTTTATTTCTGCAACAAACGCTTTGATGTGGTGAGATATCGATAAACTTAAAATGGCCAACAAAAAACTAACTTCTTGGATAGTGGGATCCTAAGATTACCACATTTCCTGGTTTATATCTCGCTTCCTTGGTTTTGAATCCATTAAATTTATGTTCGGTCATGGGATTGCGGTCCATCTCATTGGTGGCCGCCACAATAAATGTCGTAGTTTTGTATAAACTGCGAACACGTGTACTAGGGGGCTCGGCAACTACGCAAGCTGCGATGGATGCAATCAGTTTGGCCGCTTTACCTCCTTTGTATTTCTTTAGTCATGTTTATTACACCGATACGCTGGCGCTGACTACAGTACTTATGCTTTACTACTACTGGGATAAGCAATCACACTTGCAGGCTTCAATATATGGTATGTAGTTAATTTCCATTTATAATGAATTTCCAAGCCCATTTTTTCGTAGGTGCGGCAAGTGTATTGATGCGTCAAACCAACATTGTGTGGGTGGGAATGATGTTTGGTATCAGTGCTCTTGATGTGCTTACAAAGAATTATGCCGAATATAATAATTTACGGACGAACGAGATATCATTATGTAGACCGAGAGTGAGTATTTCGCAAATACCTGATGGCGTTTATTCTAATCCAACTGTTTGCAGACATGGTACAATATGTTAACCTCTTTTCGAGTATTGAGCAAAACCACATGGAATGTCCTTTTAAAATGCTCTTTTTATCTCGTAATAATTTTACCTTTTATAGGCTTCATATACTTGAATGAATCTGTTGTACTTGGAGACAAAAGTGCCCATAGAGCTACAGTGCACATACCACAGGTTTAGTATTAATTTGAGATTGGTGTGAATTGTTTACATTTCCAATACTTTGTTTACTTACAGCTTTTCTATTTCGTTTTATTCACCCTTGCTTTCAGTCCTACGCTCATAATTGTTTACTTACATCCCACCCTGCAGACGTTACGTCGACATATGTGGATTTCGTTGATTGCTTGTGCTGTTTGCTTATTAGTTGTTATGTGGAATACTTTGGTTCATCCATATTTGTTGGCTGATAATCGTCACTATATTTTTTATGTGTGGAATCGTTTTTACGGTCGTTATAAATCGTTTAAATATGCCATAGTGCCCGTATATGTGATCGGACTGGCATTAATACATCAGACAATGCATTCATTGCGCGATAGTATCAAGATCATGTATTGGTTGGCAATAATTCTGTCCCTATGCTTTCAACGACTTTTAGAAATGCGCTACTTTCTAACACCTTATGTGTTGCTGCGTTTAAATATACGTCCTGCTTTCGAACGTAACATCATGAGATGGCAATGGCTAGAACTAGGGTATTATATTATGTTGAACGCAATAACATTTTATATATTTTTCACAAAAGAAGTTAATTGGCCGAATTTTGAAGAACCGCAGCGTATAATTTGGTAAAGACATGTTCCGACATTTGTATTGCGGCATTACTTTTTTAAATGTTGAGACAAATATGCAATCACAATTTAACTGGAGGTCATAAAATAAATAATTTAGCAGCATACATAATTTTATTTATTGATGTAATGAAGCTATAAAAATCAATATTCCTTCTCGCAAGCGTCATAAAGGTTCTGCATTAGGGGACAGCAGTGCATAGAAAGCAACGAAGCCAGAAAAAACATGCAACATGGGGCTAATTTCCCCATATTTGATCATTTAAAACATTTGTAAAATAAATTTAAAATAGCCAGAATATCATTGAGAAAAAACGCCGAAAGAGGCCAAAGATTGCGAGAATGTTGGGATTAAAGTAGACTGTAGAAATATGACTACGAAAATCTGATAGCTGCTATAAATAAAGCAATAGTTCTGTCTTAATAACGTCGAATTTTTTGTGATTATTCATTATTTATTAAAAATTTGATTTAGTTTATGGACTTAGTATTATTTAAAAAAAATTTCTTACCTGTATGTATTTATATTTCATCATTTTATGTTACATTTGAAAAAATTCAATTAAACTGTTGTTACAATTACAATCGCTAAATTGTTTACATTCTTTCTTTTTCAAAACCTTCGGAAATTATTTCAGATTTACAGTTTTAGTTGAGTTTGAGAAAAAATTTATAGCATAAATATTTCATAATCGTCTTTGTGAACATAATCCCTTTTCCTCTAAAACAATTTCGACATTGTTTAATTGAATCTGTGTTATTTAATTTTTTTAATTTATGAATTTTCTCTAAATACCCTTTTAACATCATGTTCGTGGACACTAAAAATTTCAGGGAGCTGCCAAAATATACAGGCAATTATCCTTGAAACTAATCGTAATATCCGAAATCTGATTAGACATATATAATAAGAGTAGTCAGAACATCCTCTATTGTTATATACAATGAATGTTATAGCATCCACGACGCTATATTTTTCAACCAGAATGACGTGAATGCTATAGCATTCATCTATAGAATAGATGAGAAAAACAGGTTTATTATAGTTTAGTTCATTACACTTTTTATTTAACAATAGATCTTTATTTGTCTACAAATATAAAAATGAATAAATTAAATCCATAATTTCGTTGTATGTGCATATGAAACCAAAACTTTCATAATAATGGACAGTTCTGTTCATTATTATGATTGAATGTATTTAAGATTCCATATCCGGATTGGAGGTATTGTGATCTTCAGGAGGTAAGAGCCATTGTCGGACGCACTTTCCAGGATACAGTTTGGGTTTATTTACACAGTTCTGACATCATTATGATGTATATTTAATTATTTTTTGCCTGTAACAATATTCGCATTTCAGGAAATATGTTTTACGTTTGTAATTTAAAGGTGCCGGTAATTTAATGGCATCATGATAGAAAACGAAAACGAAGGCCTTTCATTTCCCTTTTGTGTTTTCCTTAATTTTTCTATGCTTTTACAGGGTGTAGATAAGCAGCAGGTAAAAATTCGGCTGACACGAATAAACAAATGTTAGTGTTTATCAGTGCATTCCAGTCCAAAACTGGATGCCAAAACCGAATTTTGTTAACTGCCGGTACCGAAGTACCTAGTGAATAAAACGTGAGCAAGAGACCTTCGTTGGGGTGTGATTTTTTCACTAAAAGGATACAACACAAAAAATTTTAATGATTTGGTGGAATTCATTAAAATTTTATCGCAACATAAACACACAAATGTTCCCATCTGTTGTGAATGAAATGAAAATTGTAAAAAAAATTTCAGTAAGAGTCTGAGCACAACCAAACTTCGCAACATCTACAGTCAATTTTTCAGTACGATCTGACATAAGCTCGGACGCTAGAAGTTAAGGCCTGATTAGTCGTACGTTCGCTCTTTTTCGAACACGAAACTCATATGTCAAAACTCATAAACTATATGCAGTTCGTGTGGTTGTGAGAATTTCCCCCCGCAATATTAAAATCATTTTAATATTTGGTCACGTTTCGAAAAATCTCTCAAATTCGAACAAAGTGACAACTAAAAGTGTGTGGCCACATCAAGCTTTCACTTCAATTTATATTTACCGTGAAATGGATGACGAGAGACTTATTGAGCATGTTAGGCTAAATGAGCTTTTATACAATAAATTTAAAGCCAGTTATAAATAATTGATAAATGAATATTATTTTGAAATTGTTTTATTGATAAATGAACTGAATTGAATAAATAATTTTAAAATTAGTTTCTCCGTGTATACTGAAAGCTTATTTCTCCTTCGTTCATTAAGAAATTGGCTAACTTGTCACGGAGATCAAATGCAGCAGATGATGCGTTACGAAAACTCGACCTTATTGATGGTAAAGCTCCGCCTATATCGGCTAACTCGGATTCCCAAATTCCTCTCTGGACTTCGTTCTCAGGATTCTCCCAATCGGCGTACCTTTCTGGGCAATACCAGCGTCGAGTATCGTTTAGCATTATAAAATTATGCAGAACCAAACATGCCAACACAATTTTTCCTGCATTTTCTGGATTGCATTCAATCACAGATCGCAGAATTCTCCAACGCGCCGTTAGTATTCCGAAACTAATTATTTTACATTATATATTACAAAAGAGTGATTGACAGTCGTTCTTCGGCACCTATGATTTGTAGTGGCTTTTCTAAATGGAAGCCGACCAAATTGAACAGCAAATCATAAATGAGGCGAGTCATTCTTGTGTGTATAAAAAATTGGTCTTCATCCACATTTTTTATACTCATGAAAACTTTTCTGAAGTAACCATGTCTCACTCGGTCTCTGTTTATAGGACGAACACGCCAACGCCTAATTTGCCTCAAATTCTTCCATTCATAGTAGAGTCTAATTATATTTAAGATCTCTAAATCACTTTGGTAATCCGTTTACTTTTTTTTGGAATTTGCAAATGATTGTAAGAATTGTTAACAACACCAATGAGCACAGCTGTCAAAAAGTGTGAAATTTCTATGAATGCCATTAAATTTGAATGAATTATGAATTCCCCGAAAATCCGAAGAAACGGTACATAATTATTAATAATAACTAATAATAATACTTTATTTTCTATAATTACTTATATTATTTAGTAATATTTGAGTTAAAGAAATCCAAAGAATTTTTAAAATATAAAATTCATCAAAAAAATGTCCACAAAATTCCCACTTTCGAACATGGTTCGACGAGATCGGCAACATCATAATCAATTGAACCCCCTGCAAACCGAACAATTTCGAATGAGTAAACAATTACGAAAACGTACGACTAATCAGGCCTTTAGAAGTTACGATTGCCTCAATTTTATTTCCTCTCTGGCATCGAGCTTGATTAGTCGCACGTTTTCGTAATTGTTTACTTTTTCGAAATTGTTCGGGTTGCAGGGGGTTCAATTGATTATGATGTTGTCGATCTCGTCGAACCATGTTCGAAAGTGGGAATTTTGTGGGCATTTTTTGATGAATTTTATATTTTAAAAATTCTTTGGATTTCTTTAACTCAAATATTACTAAATAATATAAGTAATTATAGAAAATAAAGTATTATTATTAATTACTATTAATAATTATGTACTGTTTCTTCGGATTTTAATGGGAAATTCATAATTCATTCAAATTTAATGGCATTCATAGAAATGACAACTGTGCTCATTGGTGTTGTTAACAATTCTTACAATCATTTGCAAATTCCAAAAAAAAGTAAATGGATTATCAAAGTGATTCAGAGATCTTAAATATAATTAGACTCTACTTTGAATGGAATAATTCGAGGCAAATTAGGCGTTGGCGTGTTCGTCCTATAAACAGAGACCGAGTGAGACATGGTTACTTTAGAAAAGTTTTCATAAGTATAAAAAATGTGGATGAATGCCAATTTTTTATATACACAAGTATGACTCCTCCTATTTATGATTTGCTGTTCAATTTGGTCGGCTTCCATTTAGAAAAGCCACCACAAATCATAGGTGCCGAAGAACGACTGTCAATCACTCTTTTGTAAGTTAAAAAATAATTTTTCAAATGGAATTTTTGAGAACCTAATTTATTTTATTTATATCATACATTTCACGGACTTTATTTTTGTTCATTTATCAATCAATTCATTTATAAATAAAACAATTTATCAATAATATTCATTTATCAAAAATTCATTCATTATTATTCATTTAAAAAATATGAGATCAAAAAATAAAAAGGTTTTACACGCTACCATCTTGCGAAACGGACTTTGCAGACAGCGATGACGAGGGGTCAACACCTTAGCGCTGCGGGGACGCACCGAATTTCAGGATAGGCCGACTGAAAAGGGATGGGTGGCAACGCAAAAGGTTTGACAGAGTCGGATTGAACGCGCCTAACAGAGCAGACGTCTGCCTTAGCTTGGTTTCGTTTGAAATTGAATTTAATTGAATTTGTTTTGGTTTTAATTGAATTTGAGCATAATAAATATGCCTATGAAAATCTTGGAAATTCGACTACGATTAGTAGTATTTACTGTTGCGTGTATTTTACAATAATATTCATTTATCAAAAATTCATTCATTATTATTCATTTAAAAAATATGAGATCAAAACATAAGAAGGCAAAAGCAAACCAATTCATGGTAGAATGTACTAATTCTATTAGCTTATAGCTGGCTTTGAATTTATTGTACAATAGCTCATTTAGCCGAACAAGCTCAATAAGTCTCTCGTCGTCCATTTCTTGGTAAATATAAATTGAAGTGAAAGCTTCATGTGGCCACTCACTCTTAGTTGTCACTTTGTTCGAATTTGAGAGAATTTTTCGAAACGTAACCAAATATCAAAATGATTTTGATATTTCGCGGAAAATTCTCACAACCACTCGAACTGCATATAGCTTATGAGTTTTGACAGATGAGTTTCGTGTTCGAAACAGAGCGAACGTACGACTAATCAGGCCCAGAGTATTTTTAAAACAACGAGTAAAAACAACAATAAAATATTTGTAATTTCAAAAAAATTTAAATTTAAATAAATATAAGCAAAAAAATAAGAATGCCGGAATTGCGAACATGCTACCAGATGGAACATGCACATGCTTGCGAACATCCATCTGATGGAAATTTTATGTATTCATTTGTTTACTATAGGAAATAAAGGAATAATTTGTATTGTATTTACGTAAGATAAAAAATAAAAACGCTTTTTATTAAAATATTAACTATTATAATTATAATAAATTAACAATTTAACTATCAAGAATTACAAATTTCAAAGATATAAACATTTTCAAAACTATCAAGTTTTGCAAATATAAACCAATACTTCAGTAAAAATTGCCATAATTTTAGTGCGATGATACCACACAAACTTTCGTCGATCGAACAAATTATAAGATTCGTTCTACCTGGTTTCAAACAACTTTCAAAGGATGTTCTCTCAGCGAAATTACCATCAACTAAATTAGATTTTATCGATCATATAGTCGGTAATCAGCCCGATCGACAGATGGAAAGTGTTGCATCTTGGTATGAACGCATGTTACAAATTCATAGTTAATTTGCAGTTTCATCGTAACGCATGTTACAGTTTCAGTTTCACGCCACCCAAGAGGTATGCGCATTGGCGCGTTACCGGTTTATTTTGGATGTCCGGTTCCCCAGTAGGCTTATAACGCCCATATACGCATCCTGGCACCATGTTCGCAAGTCCGGCATTCCTATTTTTTTGCTTAAATTTATTTAAATTTAAAATTTTTTTGAAATTACAAATATTTTATTGTGGTGAAAAAATTGTTTGAGAAATTATCACAGCGGTGCAAAATAAATTCATAAATGGAACTAAAACAGAATGAAATGGACGAAATGGACTTAAAATAAATGGTTTGGCTAAAAACCATGTTAATATAGCATAGAAATCATAGAAGCGTTTGAAATTTCAATCCAAAATGGGTTCAAATTTTTGTATGCAGAACCAAAATTATGAAAAATGGTAAACTTGATAGTTGTTCGATGCACACGCAGCAATACTATTATTTTAATATATTATTTTATTAATACTTTTAATAATTAACAAAAAACTTGAATATAATACTTATTACTGAATACTGGCAGCACTCCTTCAATGCGAATACCCAAAATGGCCCATTAAGTAGTAAGCGTCGCAAATGCTGGCAACACTAAAATCATCGAATTTATGGCAGAGGTGAAGAAATAATTAATAATTAGGTGAAGAAATAATTAGAAGAAATAATTCCACATGTTTTACACATTTGATTTTTCAAGAGTTTCTCTTGATGATATTACGGTTACTAATATCAGCACCAGAAGCGCAAAAGTTATATTAAATGAATTACGACGAAGGAAGGAACTTATTAATAGTAATACAATTTTATTTGAAACTAAAAATAGTCATATTTGTGTATTGATATACTCAAGTAAAATCTTTTATATTTTACATGAACTAGTGCGGCTAATACTTGGCTTCAAAGTAATGGTAGCAGAGTCGTTAATAAATCAATGTGAAGAATTTTTTCAAATAAATTATTTGATGTAATTTTATTTTTAGGTTATTTTTAGATTCTGGGGTCCAAAAATTGGCTTATATGATTTAAGTATTATATTAACGAAGTCAATCGAATTTGTTATACATTAAAATATTTCATAAAATTGAGTTTAATTTATGTTTTTATGCATATGAAATAAATACATTTATTTGTTTTATATAAATATTTTATACAAATAATTAGTTACCATAATTAATTATTATAATAATTAGTTATTTTATAAAAATAATAGTTATAACAATTTATACAAATATTTTAATTATCAAATAAATCATGCGCATGTTGACTACGTATCTTAAATCAAAAAAGTGTACATGAAAAATAATTGAATTCTATAAACCAATAACTACGTTGGCATATCAAAACATAGCTGGTGAACTTATAAAATGGATTGTCATTCGGGTCTGTAAATGGTGTAATGGCCGGGTCTTATGCTTGAATTTCTAAGAAAAAATCATTAGTCAGGGTCTTAAACATAAAATTTCCACGGAAGAACTCATGAGTCAGGGTCTTAAACTCACGAACACTACCTTAAATCAGAGTTGTAGTTAGAGAAGTTTCCTATCTCGTTATCTCTGCTTTATAACAAACGTCGTATTCGCAAACACACTTTATCATCTGGACACCCGGTTTTCCGTTGTTCTCATTGCTAAACGTAATATTTTTATTGTTATTTAAAGGGCTGATTAGCAGCGAATTTTCGGATTTCTTTACTTTTCGCGTTGCATCTTCATTTCGAAAGTGGGAATTTTGTGGGTCTTTTTTGATGAATTCTATATTTTAAGAATTTGTTTGATTTCTTTAACTCAAATATTATTAAAAAAATATTGTAAATATTTACATGATCGTACTAGCTCCGTTATTTTTAATCTTATGTCGTTGTTGTGTTCTCTTCCTGATCCTAAAAAAACTTAAAAATAATTCCCGCTGCCTTTTAAAAAAACCCGCTGCCTACTAAACCTCAACAGATATCCAAGGACCGTTAGTGACGTTAGAAGGATTGTATACATATTTATATTTCGTGAAGAAAGGTATTTTATCGAAATGTTAATAGTTTTTGAATTAAACGGAATTTTACATTCTACTAAATTTTTTCACTTATATAACTTCTTTTCTAAACAAAATGTGTAATTAGTGTATGCCTTTGTACTTAAAATAGAAAACTAAATTATTTAGGCATTTATACAAAATTTCTTTCATGTAGATCGGTGGTTTAGTTACGGAGAAAATCAACTTTTTATCGTGAGTATGAATTACACTTTCTGAATTTTGTTAATATGCATTCCTATAATAGTACGATTTTATAAACTATGCAACATTGGTTCCTATAACTTATGTGCGTTTTGTTGAGGTCATAACCATTAACAACCTTTTCGTTGTTGTTAAATTTAAATATTTTAATATAATTGTGTGAATCGCGAGTAAGTAACCATGTGCGAAATGTCTTTAATGAATATATATAAAATTTTTAATTGCCATATTGACGGAGATATTAAGCCATACACTCGCGCGATTTTTCTTAAAAATTTTTCTGTTATGGGATAGCACCGTAGGCAAAAAATTTTTAAGAAAATGATAGAGTGTACAAACAACTAATTGCAACAAGTAATTCGTTGTAAATTTGAAACTGGTTTTTCTCCATAAAACAATCACCGATCTGCATGAAAAAAATTTAGTATGAGAACTGAAATAATGTAGTTTTTAATAACTATATAAGTATAACTACATGCCCTAATCACAGATATTATTTTAAAAAATAACTAAGGGGCCAAAAAGTTAGTGGAGTGTTAAAAATCCGTTTACTTCAAAAACTGTTAACATTTCGATAAAATGTCTTTTAACATAAATTATTGCTATTTATATGAGCTTTCGAACGATACTAATTTCATCCTAATAGCTGGCGTACTTTAGGAGATATAAATAATAATCTTTGAACTTTCGAAGGACTCTAACCCCACCCCAAGAGATAGCTTTTATTTTATGTTAATTAGGGTTAGGAAGGAAGCACAAAACCGACAGAAGAACGACGAATAAATCGGAGCTAATACGATCATGTAAATATAAGCCAAAATTATAAGTAATAGAAAATAAAGTAAGAAAAATGTAATGATTATTATTATAATAATTATTATTATAATATTAATTATTAATTATTATTATATCGCGAAACGGATTTGAAAGGTTATCTAAAGTAGGCGTGGACACTAAAAAGGTGTGGAAGACCACGCCTCTTCAGCTAATCTTTCAAATCCGTTTCGCGATATTTGCTATCGATTAGCGAAGAGTAGTTTTTGTAAAAGCTTCTCTTCCGCCCCTTTTTAGTGTCCACGACCATCTCAGACCATCTTGCAAATCCGTTTCGCGATATTTGCTATCGATTAGCCCAAAGTAATTTTTTGTAAAAAACCTCCCTTCGCCCCTTTTCTATCGGATTTGCATAAAGCTCATGAGCGCGAGCTGAAAAAAATTTGGTTGGCTCTCGCTCGTGAGCTGTGAGCCGATGAAAAATTTCAGTCGGCTCCCGCTCGTGAGCTGAGCAGCTCATGAGTGAGCAATTCCGCACTCTGTTCCAGACGTTTCTTTTCCCTTAATACCGACCAGCGCTTGCTACCATTTTCACCCGTATTTAATGAACCACAGTTTTATCTAACTATATTTAAAATTAAATAGGAATTACCCGAAGTTCCTAATATGCCTCCAATTTCCTCTCACACTCCCTTCTTCCCTCCAGGAAGTTTATAGCTGGCTGTGAATTTGTTTTACAAAATTTTTATTTTGCCGAACAAGCTCAATTAGTCCTTCGTCGTCCATTTTTCTCGTAAATATACGTTGAAGTGAAATCTTGATATGGCCACTCTCTTTTAGTAGTAACTTTGTTCAAATCTAAGCGATTTTCCGCAACTTAATGCTATAAACACATCCAAGGCGGCGTAGGGTTTTTATAGCTGACAAATGTCAAAATTTACATTGCGCTTATGGGGATCGAGAGAAAAAATAATGCCGCTGAGAGAGGATTTGCCAGCGGCAAAATAAGCCGTAGCCAGCTACGGTCTATTTCTATTCTTGCGACGTTTGTAGCTGTGATCTCTCTCACTTGAGTTAACGTCACTTCTTTTCGGCCCGGAATCTAATTTTTCGGCGGCTTTCTACGCCGGTGTTTTGTGCAAACGCTAAGAGAAGAGAGTAAAAACTTGTATCTCGGCAAAAAATCGCCTTGGTTGTGTTTCAGGCATAACAAAATATCAAAATTATTTTGATATTGTGGGGGAAATTCACACAACGACACGAACCAGAGATAATCTCTGACACGAACTGCGTATAACTTGTTGGTTTTGACAGTCGCGTTTCATGTTCGAAAAAGAGCGAACGTACGACTAATCAGGCCTTAAAGATAGTCGACTTTTCAGTGTTGGCACACAAGATTTTACTCTTGTAGCTTTGTTCAATAATAAGATTATTTTAAAAATTTCACCATATCAATATTTAAGTGAAACCTATTAAAATTTCAAATATTTTTTCAGGTGTATTCCCCGAGCCGGATTACGTTTTTGTGAATTCCTATGAATAGTTTACGTGCCTGTTCATCATTTTCCGTTTGACGGATTTCGACACTTCGTGGCATTACTACAGTGGCGAATTGCTGAAAAGCTGCCTTTAATAAGAAATACATTGTGTTATTCTCATTTGCGTAACTTTTGCCTCAAATGCATGATTTGAAAATTTATACGATGTTGATTTCAATTTGATTGATTATTGTTGTTTTATTTCGCATTCGCATTAGCGATTGGGATTCGAAGCCGAAATGCGTGATTTGAGGTCGGTGTAAACGTAATTGGGTTGGGCAAATGGCGACGTAATTAGAATAAGCACATTCAAATATTTCCAATGGCTAATCAATCGAAGAATGATGTCGTGTATCGCATACAAAGCTCATCACAAAGGAAAGGTAGAATGAAAGTGGTTCATCTGGAGAGACTAGTCCCATATCATCAATGGAATGTGATGTCTGATCGGGGATCTTCAGACTTAAGAGGAGGGCAGTGTTGCAAATTCCCGAACATTTGCGAAAACAACGTGTATCACTCGAAAACTCCACACCGACACTACACTAGAGATCATAAAAATACACTAGGAACTTGCCAGCTTATTCTAGGCTCTGGGGTATAAATACGGCGAAGTCAGCTGTCAATCGAGTGAGTATCAGCCGTTCGCAACGAACGCACCGGTGAGGAAGAAACATTACTGTTCGACTGTTTTCAAGTTTAATTTTTTAAGAGCTCGATAATGCGCGTTTACCTGTCTTTTTAAAGACAATATATATGTGGATATACTTTCGCAAACTTCCCAAAGAGAGAAGCCTCAAACAAAGGGACTTATGCCGCCGATCATAACCTTTTTATGTAGCCAACCTACCTTTAAATGTAGCCAACCTTCATAAGTTTGCAAAAATAAAAAAAGCTTAACTACAAAGTCCATAATATCAATCCAACAAAATCGGTCATCACCACCACAAGTAGACCAGATTTTGCTGACCTCAAAGCTTTTTTGAAATCCAAAAAGACGGAATTTAATACCTACAAGGCAATGGAAGATCGAAAGCTACTTCTTATTCTCAAAGGAATTCATCACTCATACGAAGCTAGTGATGTTGAACAAGAGCTGAAGAATGAAGGCGTCCAAGTGATCTCAATTAGTCGCTCTAAGGCGGGAAACTCAGAAAATAAATTCAATAACTTTGTTGTGGAAGTGTCAAAAGAGTGATTTGCCAGCAATTTTTTCAAAAACATTGATATTAAACCAAAAAGTTTATTGGGAGCAGTGGCGTACCTAGAACGCCCGGGGTGATCTCCAGTTTGCCGCCCTTTCTATTATAAGTCAATCAAATAGTGGTTTTTATAAATTAATACACATAAATAAATTATTAAGTTATTTAATCAATATTAATTAATACACAGACTAAATTTTTTAGACACATTTGTATGCACTCGTAAACATATTTATATAATATCTACTCTTATAGCTTTCATACTAGAAAAATCGTGTATAATGTTCTCAAAATTTATATTATTTGTAATTTCTTGTTCTATTGACAATATTGCAAGATTTTGTAGTTTTAATTGACTTATTGTAGAACGAAGATAATTTTTTATCAACTTCAATTTTGAGAAGCTTCTTTCGCAACTAGCGACACTGTTTGAAATTGTTAAAAAGATGCTTGACAAAATTACAATGTTGGGAACAGAATTTTCCAACCTATACTGTTGAATAAATTTTAGCAGATCCAGAGGGCCCTTCTCATTTAGTAGGTTACACGGTATTATACACGAATATTTTCTTACAAGGCCATGCAACTGATCGAAACGTTCTTTTATTTCCTTTATAATTCTGTCCATAGATGAAAACATTTCTCTTCGTACTTATTCTTCTAAGGATAGCCCCACGTCTCGCGAATTTTCCCCACTCATATTTTTTCTCCTTCTAACTCGACGCTCAGTCGATATCTCCAACTCTTCACAAATTATTTTGGCCGCTATAACAGCGTTTTGTACTAGCGTATCTCTTTGGTCCATGAAATGTGTTTGCAAAGAACTCAGTTTTATATGGCATTGGTGGACATTTAACCCTTTTATTTGCAGGTATTTTTGAGCGTCAATAATTTCCAAAAGGACGAGTTCCCATAAATGAAGGTAACATAGAAAAGAAAAAGATTGCATAGAATTGAGTAATATTCCAGCATCTGATCTCGTCTTACTATTCTTCTTCAGATGTCAATTTTTCCAAAGCGCGTAAAATGTAAAAAAAATGTTTTTTACTATAGTTACCGCGGCAGCTCTAGTGCTCCAGCGAGTTTCTACACTGCGTTTAACACCTTGACCAGTGACAGAAAGTAAAACATTCCATCTATTAGTGGAAGAAGAAAACAACGAAAACAACTATTCGATAGTTCCAAAAAATGTGTTGGAATAGATCGCTGTAGAAGCTGCGTGTAAACATGCCAGGTTTAAAGAATGATTTGTACATGCAAATCATACATTTGGATTTATTTCTTTAATACGAGTTTGAATACCGCTGTGCTTTCCTGCCACGATGGCAGCATTATCGTACGCCTGTCCTCTGCAATTTTTTATATCTATACCGTCATTTTCTAATTTCGTTAAAATCATATCTGTGATTTCACCCGCAGTTTTTCCTTTAGTTTCTACAAAGCCAATAAACGATTCTACAACTTTAACTTCGCTACCATCAATAACTACATATCTAATAATTTGACTGGTTTGATCTTTGTGTGAAATGTCAAGAGTGCTGCCAAATATAATACAAAAGTATTTAGCCTGCTTTATTTGATCCATAATTGTTTTTCTGCCTGCGCCTCCCAATAGCACTATAAATTCGTTCTGAATCTTCGGCGACAAATAAGAGATACTATATTTATTACCCATCTTAATTTTTACTACGTGTTCTCGTAATACTGGGTCGTACTTAGCCAATAAGTCAACAAGCTCAAGAAAATTTCCTCTATTTTCCATTGAATCAATGTTTTCCTGATGAACACTTTCACGATGTCCTCGAAACGCCAAATTTTGTTTTGTTAAGAATCTAATTATATCAAGTATTCGTGTTAGAATTTCCTTCCATTTTTTTATTTCTTTATCAATATTCTGTTGTTGTAGTTCGTCAATAGTTGTGCCACGTCCAAATCTTATTTCTAATTCCTTCCATTTGGAA
Organism: Physocephala rufipes; assembly: GCA_963966595.1. Lineage (NCBI taxonomy): Eukaryota > Metazoa > Arthropoda > Insecta > Diptera > Conopidae > Physocephala > Physocephala rufipes. The sequence continues at coordinate 12,805,962 of OZ016503.1, forward strand.
TATGATCGAATGTGCAGTGGACTCACCTCATGTTGACTAATGTTGGGATTAAATTTCCACCATTTGTTAAAACCATTTTCCGTATTAAAACCGATTGTATTATTAGGACGTTTTACTCCTTCGCTGAAGTCGGCGTCCAAATTTTGAATTGCAAAGGGACCTTGACGTACCAGAAATACTCTTGTATTGTCGTCAATTTTGTTGGGCCATAATCCAATATCTTTTATAGAAATAGACGGAATAATTTGTGCAGCAGATTCTTCATCAGAACTTGATGAACTTTCTACTTCTTCGCCTGTATGTGAAGCAGGTCTTTCCTCTTGAACAACATTGGAAAATGTTCTTTCGCCTTCGAGGGCTGCTTCTTCGCCCGTATTTGAGGCAACAATACTAAAAGAACTAGAAGTTGACCTATGGGAGATATATTTGAGTAGTGCCTGTATGTATTTTTGGCCTGCATTTCCTCCCTTCTCTTCCTTTTCTTTCTAAATGACGCACCACTTTCTTTTACTCGTTTCATCCTAGGGATATATAATAAAAATATAACTTGTCTTAATAAATAGTATATTATGTATAGAAAACGGCAAAGTCATTTTACTACTTTGAATAGCATTTAGAATGACATCTATATCTATAATACGTAATATAATATACTTATCTATAATAAACTCTCCAAATGCACTGACACCCTAATAATTTGTTTCACTCTTCACTGCTAAAAAATTGAATCGCGAATGAACAAAATGGTTTATAGGCAATTTATCATTCCATATACACCCAATTCTTTTTTTATACGATTTTAAAATAACGCGGTTCACTAATAAGGATAAATATACTTTTTTACACGAATTTTTTGTCCTAGCACGAATCCCTATAATTTTTTTTTATTCTAACTTACAGTGTCTTACAGAAACGTATCTATACAGCAACATAAGACAATGGGGGGAATACTGTAACCGGTATACATAAGTAAACAAAGTCCCTTTTTACATTTTCAACTTCCAATTCTAAGTTGAAGTTCGACTGTGAGAGGCTTTCTACTTCATGGCTTGTCTACGTTACAGGGAATACCCGAATTTTATTATCGCGTTTTTCTTTAGCTCGTTGTACTTCAACTTGAACGCAGCATTTCGTTATTCAGTATTGTGTTTAAGGGTTCTGTTCGCAGGACGTGATATGTAAATAATATTAGTAAAGTTTTGAAAGTTAATGTTTAAATTAAAGTTTCTTTAGTTGTATTAGTTGTGCTAGACATATCTGACATCGTATCTGACATATCTGACTAAGGCACCGGTAAATAGTTGCAAAATTGATTTCTATTCTTGATTTCAATTTGAATTTTTATATGTTTTGTGCTTATTAATTGAATTTTCATTGTACACTAATTTTAATTTTTTTGCAATAAAACTTAATTATTTTTGTTTTATAAATACATATGTAATATGAATTTCATTTTTATTTCTTTTGCAGGTTTTTCTTAGAAAAATATTTACAGTGTTTTCGTCTTACACGATTTTTTAAATTTATGGAGCATATACCCAAATTTACCATATGTCGCGTGTATTTTTTTACACGATTTTTTAGCACGCTTTTCTAAAGAACGTATCTACCGTGTACAAAATGAGTTGGGTGTACAATTCTTCAAAGCGAACTGAGTATATTTGCAAATGCTTTGCAAACCTAGCAGACCGCCTTCCGCCGGCCCTGCTTTTCAAAAGAAAAATTGATGATTTTAAAAAAATATTGATATATCACTTCAAAGTAATCATATAAAACTTTCGAAAGAAATGACATTTATAAACTAATATAAAAAAATTTAGTTAGGAAAAATTGCCATACAAAATCGTAAAGATCCTTTTACGAATTCAACGAATTTTAATGAATACAATAAAATAAAATTATTATCTTGTTATTGAATTAGAATTCAAAATTTACACTAAAATGCATTTGTATATAAATATACAATAGGAATACCGAGGAATAATATTCGAAATCATATAGTTAATTATAATTTATATAAATCAAATATTAAACTTATCATAATCATAATAATCATTTATTATTCAAGAAAGAAAATAAATATGAAATGAATAAGCTGCTTTTTACAACTATAAGTAAATATAAAAAATGCCGCCCCAGGGTAAGTGCCGCCCGGTGCGGACCGCACCCACCGTCCCCCTTAGGTACACCACTGATTGGGAGAAATTTAAGCCAAGAGGAATTACCCAATGCAGAAATTGCCAAAAATTTGGTGATGTTACTTCTAACTGCGGCATGAAGTATAGATGTGTGAAGTGTAAAAATGAACATGGACCTGGTGAATGTGCGCGTACTTCGTCAAATATCAAGGACAGTCTTGTGTTCTGTGTTAATTCTCAAAAGGAAGGTCATCCTGCTAATTATTTGGGGTGCCCAAAATACAAGAAAACATTAGCTATGCGGAAAAAAATTGCCAATAAGAAAAAGGAACAACATAGCTTTGCCCTCCAATCAGCAAAAAGAGGTGTTGAGAAAAATTTAAGCTTTGCACAAGTCGCGGCAAGGAACAAGAAAATTTCAATGTAGGAAAATTGTGCGATTTCATCTAAGAGTTCTCGTGTGGATGAAAAAAGCCACCGTGTTAATGTCAGAGACTTTGGCGTTGACGTATTCAAGGATACTGAGAGACTAATTGGAAATGATCTGCTTTCAATTGTTCAAAAAGCCAGGAATGTCGTTCAAAAGGATTACAGTTCTTTAGACCATAAAAATAAATTCATTGTTCTGTATCGGCTTATTTGTGAACTATGTTCATGTAAAATGATTTCAATATTATAACCTACAATGTCAATTCAATATATTTTTTACCAAGAAGAGCATCTCTAAATTTGTTTATTAACAGGCCGATTCTGGCACCATCACAAAGTCGTCACAAATCACAATAGAGACAATCGTCATAATTGAGACGATTTGGTATTCTGAACACCTTAAAAAAGCTCTTTTCATCTCAATTGTGACGAAAGTTGTGATGGTTGCGAGAGCAGGTCACAACAGCATATGAACGTAAATTTTTTCCCACTTGCGTTTCCGATGGTCCTGTACGAACCGTACGTGGGCTTATGGTTACTCCTGGGTAGTCCTCTCATATTTTGTTCTCCCACAAAACACATATTTCATAAAAAATTTATTTTCATTAATAATAATATAACAAATATACTCGCTTGTTATTATTATGCATTTCCGTGAATAACCGGGGTTGAATTCCTGTCGATGTTAATAATATAAAAATCATAAAATTTGTTAAAAAGATACAACTTTTTTATGCACATCGAAATAAAAATTTCATAAATCATATTGCTTATGTTTATTTGACTTTTAAACAATGACTTTTAAACGATATTTACCGAATTGTTTTAGAAAACAACATTTTTAGAACGAATTATATAATTAACTAGAAATAATGCAACCCTGCTAAACTAAACTTTGACATAAGAGCTTTTCTATTACAAAGAGCTTTTTTCGTGAGAGGTTTGCGCTAGTATACCGATAATCACAATATTCGTCTCAATTTGTGATCCTCGCAAATTTTTGTGACAATGTGCCAGAATCGGCCAGTAAATCTATTAAACCTGATATTCTTTTATTGCAGCAGACAAACATTACGATGAGGAACAATATTGACCAGGAAGGTTACACTCTTTTTCAGAACCCAAAATCTCATGTGAGGAAAGGTACAGCAATTATCATGAAGAATAGCATGGTGGGAAAGCAAATCTTGGTCCCAGAATTAAACACTTCGGAGGCTACCGCGATCACTGTGAAAATGAATGGAAACGAATCGTTAATCATCTCTTTGTACTTCCGGTGCTCCAGCACAAAGTCGGATATACATAGTGACCTTTTAACGCGATTTCAATGCGAGACACTCCCTCTGGATGGATGACGTAAATGCAACACAAGGTGAAACAATTGTCGAGTGGCTGAATAGTCATAGCCACGAACATTCACTTGTTGTTGTATCGCAACCAATTAAATAGTTCCCGAGGACTCTTTTTCTTTGGGCTTCTTCATGGGATCTTCTAACCTTATTAACATTCAACCAAAATTCAGGAATTTTTGCTGCTCAGCGCTAATAAGCGATTCGGACCGACTCGCTATTAACTTAAAATAAAGTTAAATAAAAGTCTTTGTACCTTTCCGCAGCCAAATGAGAAATACATTAACTGGAATAAAATTAATTGGAGACGCTTCAGGAAATCGGTAGAGGAAGGAATAATAAAGCCACCTCTTTACGAAATTTGACTAATAGCGAAATAGACAATACCCTAATCAATTTCGAAGTAGCGGTTAACAGATCCTTAGATGTACAAAAAGTATTAACCTCTAGTAGAGACGAGTTCAGAAGTCTCCCAGAAAATATTAAGGCGTTTCAGGCCCATCGACAATATTTACGTAAAAACTTCAGAGTATTCTCAATCGCACTTACAACAGAAGAAACGATGAGTTCAGTAGAATACACGCTGAGCTTCAATGCACCGATGTCATGTTCAATCAAGCATTGAAAAATTACTTGGATGAAGATTTAACCAAAAGACTGCAGAGAATCAAACCAGGTCCAAATGCATTTAAACAAATTGGTTATATTACCGGAAAGAAGAACAAACTGCCAGATTCCATCAATACAGACGAAAGGCAAGTCTTCGATGCAGAAGGAAAAGCTGAGGCCTTTGCTGAAACGTTCGAGAAAAGTTTCGCCGAAAGCCCACCTCTTCATCTTCCAGACTTCATTAACACTGTGAATAATGCAGCCATTGAAATAGACGGCCTTCAAGCACCCTTAACAAATTTCTCGGCCGAAAACTCAGCAGAAAATCCAATGGAATCGATGTTCACGTCACCCAACGAAGTGAGCTTCATAATCCCTTAACAAATAAGCTCCAAAGCAAAAAAATCCGCAGGCAAGGACAATATCTCTAATTTTGTTTTAAGGAAGCTCCCAGACCCAGCCATATTGCCTCTTACGATAATTTTTAATAACAAAAGAAAGTGGCAAAAATTGTTCCTATTCCCAAAAGGACAAATCGCACAAACATCGCTGGATATCGCCCCATTGCTCTGCTCTGCTGTGTGAGTAAGATATTTGAAGCGCTGATATTAAAAGCAGTTAATAGGCACTGTGTGGATAGAGGCATTATCCTGGATAATCAATTTGGTTTTCGGAAAAACCGTTCTACCATTCATCCTTTATTAAAATTGCACAAGGATATAACCAATGGGCTCAACAAAAAAGAGTGCACTGTCGCCTGCCTTCTGGACATTCAAAAATCTTTTGATAGCGTCTGGGTCAATGGACTGATCTTTAAGCTAGCTTCATTTGGATTCCAACCATTTGGTGGGAAAAATAGAATTCTTCGACAAAAATAATTTCTGCCGGGGTGCCACAAGGATCTAAACTTGGGCCTATCCTTTTCAATTTATTCACACCGGACCTGCCTAATGATTCGCCCCATACACAAAACGTTACTATTTGCTGATGACTTGATAACGTATGCCACTTCCCTTTCTCCGGAAATTGCAGGACAGAGAGTATCCACGTGTAAATACTTGTGGCTTGGTTCGATTTCTTCTTGGAGAATATGCTGAATTGTCGTATCTGGGTGCTGCTGAACATTAGATAAAATTCGCTTGGCCAATTCAGGCAGATTAGAATTTAGAGGTGTTATGCCAGCCGCTGAGTACAAAGCTTCATTGGGAAAAAATTTCATCGTGCCAGGTTGCCTTCTGGGCTCTGTGCATGAACGCAGAATCTTCCTTTCAAATAATGCCAATTTTTTGAACGCAGATGGTGAAATAGTGTACCAAATCGGGAAACCATATGAAATGACTGGTCTTATAAGCTGCTTATAAATTAAAAGTTTTGTCGTTTTGTCGTTCCTTAGAAGTGGAGCAACCAGATGATAGGCAAAGTTTGCTCTTTGGAGAGTTAAATTGGAGTATTTATTAAAGGTAGGAAGTTCTGAGAAGTTTAATCCAAGATATTTCGTTGTTGGATTCTTTCTTATTTCGCTGCCATCTGGGAAATTTATTTCAGATTACTGCATCGCTCCAAAAATCGTTGCCGGTGTCTTATGTGTGTTACAGGATTGCGGAAGCAGATCAATTCGGTCTTATTTCTATTGACTTTAGTCCCCATTTTAGATAATATTCCCACAGGCGACAAATGTGGATTTCTACTCTCCGTCCTGCAATTTCCGGAGAAAGGGAAGTGGCATACGTTATCAAGTCATCAGCAAATAGTAACGTTTTGTGTATGGGGCGAATCATTAGGCAGGTCCGATGTGAATAAATTGAAAAGGATAGGCCCAAGTTTAGATCCTTGTGGCACGCCGGCAGAAATTATTTTTGTCGAATAATTCTTTTTTTCCACCTGTACGAAGAAGGATCTACTCCTTAGAAAATTGGATATGAGCTTAACCAAGTGTTGTTGGAATCCAAATGGAGCTAGCTTAAAGATCAGTCCATTGACCCAGACGCTAGCAAAAGCTTTTTGAATGTCCAGAAGGCAGGCGACAGTGCACTCTTTTTGTTGAGCCCATTGGTTATATCCTTGTGCAATTTTAATAAAGGATGAATGGTAGAACGGTTTTTCCGAAAGCCAAATTAATTATCCGGGATAATGCCTTTATCCATTCTTCAAGCCACAAGTATTTACACGTTAAATTCTTGATATTTGTTGAGTTTTCCGACAGGATTGGATGTTGATAAAATTTGGAACGATTTTTCGTCATCCCTAGTCAAATTTGGTTTGTAGACAAACCTGTTTCGGCGATGTGTCATCTTCAGTGTCTGTTTTCTTTCTCCGAGAACGAAAAAAGACACTGAAGATGGCACATCGCCGAAACCGGTTTGTCTACAAACCAAATTTGACTAGGGATGACGGAAAATCGTTCCAAATTTTATTTACACGCTACTTCAATACGAAACATCGATGAAAATTTCTACAAGAAAACAAATAATTACCAACATAGAGGATAGGTTTTAAAATATTTTATTTGTGTGTAAAGCCGTCAGTTCCAAATCAACACAGATGTTGTAATTAGATCTTAGTGTTTGTTAAAATTAATTCACTATTCTCTGTAAACTCACTTTATTGCTTACCTTTATGTTAATTTAAGTAACTTTCAATTTAACCTTTATGAAATTTGGCCCCTGTACTTGCGCCAATATGTACTAATTTTAGATATAAGTTATATATATTATCAAATTGTAAATATATTGAACGAAACTGAAAATAAATTGAATTGAATTGAATCAGCTGTCAATTCGTATCTGGCAAATGGTGTGAAAACATCATGAGAATACAAAGCGAATTACATTATTTATGTGGTGTACTGTATGAAGTAATATATTTTTGAAATTAAGGTGACAAATAAACTTGGACTAAAAGCGCCAGAAAATTTAATTGTTTTATTAAACTATTCACAATCCAGTGATCGAGCCTGAAATATTTGAATTTTTAATATTTTTCGCTGCAATCATCAATATGGGTAATATTGTGTGTGGCTATTTCCTGATGATAAATTCTTAATTTCCTAATATCGCTTCACACATTACAATTTGTTATTCTGATGTTCATCGGGCTCAATATTATCAGTTTATTTGTGTGGCAGCGCTTGTTTGATTCACTGTGTTTTCCATTGTATATTATCATCTGCTTTCTATTCAGTCTTTCACTTTAAAGTATGCTTTTTCAAATTAAATATGAATAAAAATTGAACTTGTGGGAATTACCGATGGTTCACGCGCTCAGACAGGGTAAGCTAGTTGTGAAGCTCCGCTGGTTTACGCCGGGTTAAACGTTTAAAGGTATGACGGTCCCCCACATATATTTGAAATTTTTGAGTGGGCGTTATCATTTTTAATCAATGTGCATTATCGACGGATGAACGGAATTTATCCCTTCTACGCTGTACATGAACCCATTTATACAGAAAGAATTACGAGCAAATTAAAATACGAAAATTCACTAAGTTATCGATAAGACACACCCAAAAAGGAAATAGAAAAATACTAATTTATTGGGTATGACCTATCGATATTCTCTGTGAATATTCGTATTTTACCTCGTAAATCCTTTTATATGAATGTATTGAGATATTTATTTTATTTTAATTTCATTTTATTTTATTTTATTTACAAAACTTAAACTAAGCCCTTCTGATTTCTAGTTCCTTGCAGTAATTAAGGATAATAAATTCAGAAAAGGTATAAACTGAAGCGGCAGGTGTCGTCTCGACATATGGCGAGCTATATTCAGTTGGATATTATTTAATATATACGAGGATTCAACATTATTCTTCGGTTCTCAAGTGTAGGTAGGTCTACCAATTTCAACCGAGATTCATAAGGCGGCAGGTTTACAGATGAATCCCAATGCAGATTACGAAGTCAAAAAAGTAAGAATTGCTTTTGTTGGTATTCAATGCGGGAGATGTGGCAGTTATATGGTAGCCACATGGCCACATGTATAGTATGGTACACCCATCCACATGGTGTAGTATGAAGATCAAACAGGCACAGCGTATTCCAAAATCGTGATAAATCGAGGTAAATAATAATTTGCTAATTTCTAACAAATATTTACATTTATTATAACATAAATTTGCAAGATTGCATAACTTCCAACACAAAAAATTATGCTTTTCTTTATCGTTGCAACAAAAATATGAAATGTAAAATAGAAACAAAACAATTGGCCTTAGGATTTCTTCCTTTAATTATTCTCTGTTTTAGCATTTATTAATCTAATAATGCAGAAAAAATCAAAATTTTTTAATTTTTTTTTAAATTATTACTGAACATAGTTGTAAGAGTAAAATTATGTGTACCAACACTTCCTTCAATAACAATAAAAATCGTACATTAATATGTGAGTACAACGTAGAACCGAAACACCTGCTCAAAAAGGTGTGACTGTGAATATGACGTTTTTTCTCAAAAGTCAGTTTTGATATGACGCACATTGGTGTAAATGCGGAAAAAATCTTCCTAACGGTATGTAACCTGGGTTTGCTTTTTATTATTCTCAACATTTTAGAGCTTCCTGGCCATATAGTTTTTTTATGTGTACACCATATTTACTCAGCTAGAAGCCACCAAAGTTGACCTAATGAAAAAAAAAAACTTTTACTCCCTTCCTGCCACTTTTTCTTAAGGACTCGAAATTAATTGCCAAAATCTTTTAATTATATTTGACGAATATGTTCTTGGTCAGTATAATACCGAAGTAGAAGTCATAACGCATTTCACCATTTCAAAAAAAATTGAATCAAATCCGGACACTAATTCAAAATTAGCTACACTTGCCTGCACACAGTGGTATATACCAACTATTAATTTATACATTTCTCTATAATCCCTAAGTTCATCTTCCATTAGCCACCAATGTAGGAATAATCACTGTATAAGTAAATGTAGTCAACAAATTAAGGAACATATTAACCGTTATACAAAATCGCAGGTATATTTTAAGTTTTTGTTGTTATTGATGTTGTAAACAAAACCAATACCAAATTTTTTGTAGCTCCCGCTTAATTTCCTAGAAAAGGGTCCTTGAAATATAAAAACCTTTGAGTAGTATCTCGTAATCTCAACACAACAACTGTATAACTAAGTCACCCAAATGGTGGCTAATAATAATATTTTTCATTTGTGTAATTTGCGAAAAACGTGTGCTTTTCACGAAAATTAAACATTTTCGTTTTTAGTACTTTTTCTCGAGTTCATTAACTTCGTTCTCTGTAAAATGTATAATTACCCCCGGGAAAATTTTTAAAAAATAAAGGCTTCTTAGTTTGCTGCGCATATTTTTTCATCAACATCAATGCAGTAATTGCGGTGAAAACACATTGTAAAACTCTATGACTACTTGTGTATAAGTCCCCCTTATTTATTATATTAAATAAAATATATATTAAATAGATATTAAGTAAAATTTATCTATATATTCTTTAATAACTATCGATCCTTGTATACCCAAAAATTATGTATGGTAATTTCTTCCACTGACTTTTGGAAAAGACAATAAACTTGAGTCAGCATAAATCTGTCGGTAATAAATTTTGCTTTCATAAAGGCATCTATCCCTGGTAAAATATGTATATCCTCACCACGTAGAATAGTAAAGCAAATATAAAATTGTTTGCATAAAAAGAGTTGAAGAGGCCTTCGGCCGCGGAAAGGATCACAACCTTCAGCACAGAATAATAAGGGAAATATAACATTGTTTGTAAAAACAAATCTAGGTAAAAAAAGTAAAAATTTATGTTTTTGGGTAAAATTGAAAAACGAAGAATTAAGACATTATAATTATTAATAACGATGTACATTTTACAATAATTTGTTGTATGGTTTATCGTTTATATACATTTTTTTTATTTGAAACAGTAATAATTCTTATACTAAAAGTAAGCGACTAAATCGTTTTTGTCTTTTAAGGACAATTCTACCACATCGAACATCCATAGTCGTATAAATGTTAAATTATTTTATTAAATAATTAGTTACTATTAAATTAGTTTATTAATTATTAATAAACATGCTGTGAAATTTCCATGATTTCTAGTCGAGCGTCAATTGCGCCTCCGAGACTAGTTTTTAATTACTATGCTAAAAATTCCACGAATTCTGGGATTTCTTCTACTGGTATTTGTAATTTCTACGATGACTAAGGATATTATGCTAGGCTAAAAATTCTACGGATTCTGCGATTTCTACAACTTGTATTTCTGATTTCTACGATGGCTAAGGATATTATACTAGTCAAGCGTCGATTACGGCTCCAAGAATAGTTGTTAATTACTAATTCTAGAAATTCTGGGATTTCTACTTCGTGTATTTGTAATTTCTAGGATTGCTAAGGATATTATACAAGTCAAGCATCGATTATGACTTCAAGACTAGTTGACTTCAAGACTAATTACTAATTCCACAAATTCTGGGATTTCTACTTGGTGTATCAGTAGTTTCTACTATTGCTAAGAATATTATACTAATCAAGCGTCGATTACGACTCCAAGACTTGTTGTTAATCACTAAGCTACAAATTTTACCAATTCTAGGATTTCTACTATTGTATTTGTAAGGTTTTTACAATGGCTAAAAATATTGTACTAGTCAAGCGTCGATTACGACTCCAATACTAGTTGTCAGTTATTATGTTAATTTTCTACTGTATGTGATTTTAACTTCAATTAACTAAAATTGAAATGATGATGTTGTATCAATTCTCACCTGGAATTCTGACGTATCGGGAAAATATAAAAATAGATTCACTTTGGGAAGCTTTATTTCAGTTTGATCGTTTTGGTCGCGGTGCTAATAGCAACTGCCTTCTAATTATTTGGGTAGTATATTTATACCCTTAGATTTGGTGTACCATTCGTTGTGCATGGTATCTTCATGTTTCACGTATTTGTTATTGCTTGCTGTAAGTTGTTTATTTCAATTTTGTGTTCAATCCATCTAACGGTTCTATGACCACCTGATTTTTTTGTGGCGTCTTGTTGTTTTTGCATTACTTAAATTCTAACTGTCTTCAAAATTACTAATTCGTGACCGACTATAGTGTTGTTGTTGCTTATGGTGTTTACGCAAATTTGAATTTAGTTAAGTTTTTCGATCGGTCATAGTGTTGTTTTTACGCGTTAATATTTTTGGTCTACTTTTTCCAGATCATCTTTGTTTGTTTGCGAAATATTCCATTCTGCAAATTGCGTCTTGTTGTTATTGTTCTCCTTTGTTCATACTTTTGGGCCTGATTTAAATGAGACTTAACTTCATATCACGTCTCTTTTTTTTACATGACCTTTTTTATATTTTGCAAGTGCAGGTGTTCATAAAAATCATCGAAGTTAAATTTTTCATTCGTGATCGGCTTTAGTGATTCATGTTTATCCCGGTTTTATATAATGTCGTGTTGTTGTTTTTAAGTATAAATTTTTGTGAGTATAATTGTACATTCGCCTTGAAGTTCTTGAACCGATCTTTTTTGCATTACGTATTGTTGTTGTTCTCTTTTTGTTGATATTTTAGAAATTTAACATCGCATCATGGTCTGTCTTAGTGATTAGTCTTCATGATTATTTCCATTTTTTTAATGTTCACTTGTTGGTACATTTGAAATTGCTCTGTTAACATGATGCTAACATGATGAAGCAGGATCTAGCATGACCCATCTACGATCCACTTTTACTTCCACACTATTTATAATGGTTTGTGTCGACGCTGTGAGAATTTACCGTGTGTGGCTCTACTTTACCATGAATATATTGGACTGTGTTTGATTTCAGTGCTTTTTAGTTATAGAATGTAACATTTAATTTGTGGCCTAAGCCGCGTTACTCCACCTTACCGCGGGTACGCATAACGGAAAGTAACGTGTACCTCTAAATAAATTTAGAGATAATGCTCAGTTGGGATGCAGGCCAGGTTCTACAGCCATAGCTGTACGAGCCAAAATCCACACATTTTGGGTCGTTACACCCCCCTATTCATCCAGAGCACGAAGCAATCGTTATCGCGGAACGACTTATCTTAACTCTCCAGCCCTCGCAGGCAAAACTAGTTCGTTTTTTCCTTTCAAAGACTCGCAAACGATCCGCTATAAAAGCTCAAATAGCCGCGGTCGTCACGATCCAGCACTCTTTTCGAAGGAGCGAAGTGGGCTCTCTCAACCTCTGGCGAATGCTTCCACCAGGACTTCCAACTTCTCCTGCCACTGGGATGACATGATGAATATTCATATATCTGAATCTGATGTTAGTGTTTTCGCTACTCCTCTGAGTTCTCCGTGAAAGAGCTTTGGTGGAATTCGTTTATTTCGCTGATATGCACCACGCGCTCTTTGGGGTTGCCATCACCTTCAATCTTTACGATTACTGGTGATGTAATCCAACAACGCGAAACGGTCCTTCGAACTTCGACGCTAACTTCACAATAAATTTGTCGGCGGCCTTCAACAAGTGGTGTGATTTAACTAAGACAAGTTGTCCAATCTTTGGCTGCCATGTTCTCCTTCGCATATTATAATATCTGGCTTGATCTTGTGCTGACCGCTCTAAGTTCCGTTTCACGATTTGATAAATTGCTTTTAGTCTGAATGCTTTCGATAGTGGAGTTTGGGACTTCGTTCATGTTCCCAGAGAACTTCATCGAAAAATGCTCATGGTATCCGTGGCTCTCGTCCTTGTATAATGAATGCTGGGCTATATCCAGTAAACTCAGATGTCATAGTGTTCACCCCTAAAGTAACTTCCGGTATCAGCTCATCCCATTTAGCTTGATTACTGGCCGTTAACTGTGCAATGATCCGTTTCACATTACGGTTTGCTCTCTCGGCTGGCTTTTTCTGCGACGTGTATGGTGTCGTAAATTGCCGACGGATTCCCATTTCCTGCAAAAAATGTCTAAACTGACGGCTGGCAAATTTTGTTCCATTGTCGGAAAACAGAACCTTCGGAACACCATAGTGTGCAACAACCATTTGCAATGTTTAATTCGCTGGCTGTTTCTACTGGCTCTCAAGATAATGCATCTGCAACGACATTCCACTTACCTTTGCGATATCTAACCTCAAAATTGTATTGTAACAACTCTAAAGCCCACCATGCGATACGACCTGTTGGGCTCTCTGTAGACTTTAGCGATTTTAGCGATAGGTGGTCGGTGACTACGGTGAAATGATAACCCCCCAGGTACGGTCTCATCTTCCTGATGCCCCGTACGAACATTCTTTTTCTGTTGGAGAATAATTCCATTCTGGTTTATTCAAATGACGGATAGCAAAAGCAACAACTTGCTCAATTCTTGTATTTCGTCTCGTTGTTTTTGCATTATTTGAATTCTAATTGTCTTCAAAATTACCAATTCGTGACCGACTATAGTGTTGTTGTTGCTTATGGTGTTTACGCAAATTTGAGTTTTAGTTAAGTTTTTCGGTCGGTCATAGTGGCTGATGATGACCGCTCTCTTATATTATGGCGTGTTGTTGTGTTCCCGTGTTAATAATTTGGGCCTACTTTTCCCAGATCATCTTTGTTTGTTCGCGAAATATTCCTTCTGCATATTGCGTCTTGTTGTTACTGTTTTTTTTGTTCATATTTTTGGGTCTTATTTAAATCAGATTTGCCTTTATATCACGTCTCTTTTTTTATATGAGCTTTTTTATATTTTGCAAGTGCAGGTGTTCATAATAATTATCGAAGTTAAATTTTTCTTTAATGATCGGCTTTAGTGATTCATATTTATCCCCTTCTTATATAATGTCGTGTTGTATTTTCTAAATATACATTTTTGTGAGTCTAATTTTATATTCGGCTTGATGTTCTTGAACCGATCTTTTTTTTGCATTACATATTGTTGTTGTTTTCTTTTTGTTGATATTTTAGAAATTTAATTTCGCATCATGGTTTGTCTTAGTGATTAGTCTTCATGATTATTTCCATTTGTTTTTAAAGTTCACTTGTTGTTGTTACTTTTGAAATTGCTCTGTTAACATGATGACGTTACATGTTGCTAACGTGATGAAGCAGGATCTAGCATGATCTATCTACGATCCACTTTTACTTCCACACTATTTATAATGGTTTGTGTCAACGCTGTCAGAATAAACGGTGTGTGGCTCTACTTCACCATGAATATGTTGGACTGTGTTTGATTTAGTGCTTCTTAGTTATAAAATGTAGCAACATTTTATTTGTGGCCTAAGCCGAGTTACTCCACCTCGGCTTAAGCCGAGTTAATCCACCGCGGGTACGCACAACGGAAGGTAACGTGTACATCTAAATAAATGTAGAGATAATGCTCAGTTGGGATGCAGGCCAGGTTCTACAGCCATGGGTGTATGAACCAAAATCGACACATTTTGGGTATTACATTACACCCCCCCTTTTCTTCCGGAGCGCGAAACAATCGTTATCGCGGAACGACTTATCTTAACTCTCCAGCCCTCGCAGACAAAACTAGTTCGTTTTTTCCTTTCGAAACGATCCGCTATAAAAGATTTGACGGTATCTGGCAATGCTCATATAGTTGCTTAGGCCGCTTGAATCGGTACTGATATGCACCATGCGCTCCTTGCGGTTGCCATCCGCTTTAATCTTTACGATTACTGGTGATGCGGATCCAACAACGCGAAACGGTCCTTCGAACTTCGACGCTAACCTCCCATTAAATTTTCCAGTGGCCCTCGACAAGTGGTGTGATTTAACTAAGACAATCTTTGGCTGCCATATTCTCCATCGCAATTTATAATATCTGGCTTGATCCTGTGCTGACCGTTCTAAGGTCCGTTTCATGATTTGATAAATTTCTCTTGGTCTGCTTGCTTCCTCTACTGTAGTTTGTGACTTCGTTCCTGTTCCCAGAGTAACGTCATCGGGAAATTCTCGTGGTAGCCGTGGCTTACGTCCTTGTATAATGAATGCTGGGCTATATCTAGTAGATTATGATGTCATAGTGTTCACCGCTAGAGTAACTTCCGGAGTGGATTTTCCTGAGGCGTGTTTAGTGCCGTCTCATTTCCTGCAAAAAAATCTAAATTGACGGCTGGCAAATTTTGTTCCATTGTCGGAAACCAGAACCTTCGGAACACCATAGTGTGCAAGAATTCTTTCTATTTCTATATATATATATATATATATATATATATATATATATATATATATATATATATATATATATATATATATATATATATATATATATATATATATATATATATATATATATATATATATATATATATATATATATATATATATATA
>OZ016503.1:12826764-12851764 GCA_963966595.1 Physocephala rufipes
GAAGACCACAAGACGAAATCCCGTTAAGAAAATTTATATCAAAATTTCCAACAGATGATGGCAAAAGAACCACCGGATCTTCCACACATATATTCCAATTCACCAGGGATAGATTAAAGTCTCCCAGGACCACCAGTCGATCAGAGCTTGACAACTTATCAGACAACGTCTTTATGCAACAAAGATGCTTGTTATATATATTCTCGCTTGAGTTCGGCGGAATGTAAGAGCAGGAAATGTAAAAAGTTAAGTCATCAGTTTTAACGTACACACAGCAAAAATCAATTTCCTCGTCCATACTGAGTAATACATCACGCGAAAAATAAGAGGATTTTACAGCGACCAGCACGCCACCACCTCTGGTTAATCCAGTTTGAGATAGACTTCTATCTTTACGGTAAATAGTATAGTCCATCGTAAAAATTTCCGAATTTAAAGTTTCAGGCTTGAGCCACGTTTCGGAGAATGCAATAACGTCATATTCGAGGTCAATTGATTTAATGTACAGATCCGTTAGTTTAGTATTAATACCTCTAACATTCTGATACAGAATAGTTAAAGGAAATATACGATCTAGTTTTTTGAAGCTGGAACAGATTGTGGAACACTTGTTCTCGTGGAACCGTTATTTCTGGAATCTGTATTTCTCAGAAATTTTCTACTTTTTCTTCTAGGCACGAATTCTCGAACGATTGCATTATCAGGCCAATTCTTCAAGTCAAGAAGACGATCCATTAAGTGACTCGGTATATTAATCCTAAACGATGAAACATCCCGTTTATAATTGAAATTATATTTTACCGCAGATATGCTAGTGTCAGTCAGATTCAATTGATAACTGATATGATTCAATATATCTTCAACAGATGTACCAGGAGCAAACCGAGACACAAAAATAGTTTTCCTTGGTGGAACAACAACCAATTTTTTTACTGAGTTTAAAACAGTATTTTTGGGGGTAGCACCCGTACTATTTCCCGCTTGGGGACGACAACTAGCAGTACTAACACTACCAAGATCTAAAGTGGTAGTTTTCTCCGCCAAAGAGTCAGGCAATACAGCAATACCTTCATTTCTATTAGAATTACTGGATGAAGCAATAGGCAAAAGATTAACCTCCATTTCATCCTCACGAGGCACAGACATAGACAACGACGGACTATGTAGGTTAATTAGTGCCGGAGGATTTTGTACAGCCAACGATTGCTGATCAAATAAAGCATCAATTGATTGTAGACCCACGCTTTTATTTTTCACAGCCAGATTCCCCTTCAAAGGAATATCATCTATGAATTTGAAGTTTTTAAAATATGATTCAAACTCATGAAGCTTCCGTTGAATAGCAGCGAAGTCATTCTCCAATACACGAAAATTAGCTCGCACTTGACGCAGCATACGGATAATATCAGCATCAAATGGTCTACACTCTACACAAGACCACCTTAATCCACCCGACATTCCAAACTTGTCAGCAGTCCGACCAGTGATCGACACACACTTAATGTGATACTCGTTATCACATAATGAGCAAAAAATGCGGCGCTCAAGCTCATCACGTAATTTGCATCCTTTAAGACTGCAAGCCATCATTGGCACTATTGTTTATGCTTGGTGGAAAGTATATAAAGAAATAAGCACAATAAGAGTTCAGTTTTGGCTGGCACCTTATTATGGCTTTATTACTCTTTGTTTATTGACTCTTGCTATATTAACACTTTCATTTATTTTAGATGAAATTGTTTATGAAGTAAAGAATCAATTCGACTTTTTCTTTACACAAGGACAGCCGGAAACAAAGGTATGCAAAATACCAAGAATTATTTGCCAATAACGACTTTAATAATGACTAACACCGCAATCAGGTTTTTACGTACTTTCGGCTCGAGAGTAGATAGAATATATATATATATATATATATATATATATATATATATATATATATATATATATATATATATATATATATATATATATATATATATATATATATATATATATATATATATATATATATATATATATATATATATATATATATATATATATATATATATATATATATATATATATATATATATATATATATATATATATATATATATATATATATATATATATATATATATATATATATATATATATATATATATATATATATATATATATATATATATATATATATATATATATATATATATATATATATATATATATATATATATATATATATATATATATATATATATATATATATATATATATATATATATATATATATATATATATATATATATATATATATATATATATATATATATATATATATATATATATATATATATATATATATATATATATATATATATATATATATATATATATATATATATATATATATATATATATATATATATATATATATATATATATATATATATATATATATATATATATATATATATATATATATATATATATATATATATATATATATATATATATATATATATATATATATATATATATATATATATATATATATATATATATATATATATATATATATATATATATATATATATATATATATATATATATATATATATATATATATATATATATATATATATATATATATATATATATATTGTGAGGACGCATTTTGGCGCTACAAAATGCACTCACAAATTGAATGAATATTATTTTTACTTTTATTATTTGCGTACAATGAATTAATGTACTTTCTTTAATTTCTTTGATTTCTTATAAAATAATTTTCTAATACATGTAAATTTCATAAAGTATTTCATTAGTTGTAAGCGTGATGATGTTTAGTTTTAAGGCGTACAAAACTACCATAGGTAAATTAATTAAGATAACGATGAACGTAGGGTATAACAACAAATCTAGAGTGAGACAGGGCCATAGCAACACTGACGCTCCTATCAAAATCAAGCTAGAGTGAGACAGGGCCATAGCAACACTGACGCACAGGGCCATAGCAACACTGACGCTCACATAACAATCGAGCTAGAGGGAGACAGGGCCATAGCAACACTGACGCTCCTATTAAAAACCAAAGCTAGAATAAGACAGGACTAAAGCAACGCTGACATTTGGAAACACATAAAAGGGACGGTACAACACGAAAACTGCCTGTTGCTCGTGGACCGCGATAAAGGTAAGACCTCTCAAGTCTCCTGTCTTCAACCACTACACGTGTAGTGGTTGGAGACGAAACTCTCCCCGTTGCCTTTCCTCTCCTTAGCCTCTCTCTCCTCTCTGTAGCCGCTCTCGTTGCTTTGGCTTCAACGGATGGTCCAGCGGATCGTTGCGCGGAAGCTGAAGTAATGAGCCGAGAGTGCTAAGTGCCGGTCCAGCGGATCAGCACTCCGCTCACGGAAATACGGTTGCATCTTTTCCTCTCCTTAGCCTCTCTTTCCTCTCTGTAGCCGCTCTCGTTGCTTTGGCTTCAACGGATGGTCCAGCGGATCGTTGCGCGGAAGCTAAAGTAATGAGCCGAGAGTGCTAAGTGCCGGTCCAGCGGATCAGCACTCCGCTCACGGAAGTACGGTTGCATCTTTTCCTCTCCGTAGCCTCTCTCTCCTCTCTGTAGCCGCTCTCGTTGCTTTAGCTTCAACGGATGGTCCAGCGGATCGTTGCGCGGAAGCTGAAGTAATGAGCCGAGAGTGCTAAGTGCCGGTCCAGCGGATCAGCACTCCGCTCACGGAAATACGGTTGCATCTTTTCCTCTCCTTAGCCTCTCTTTCCTCTCTGTAGCCGCTCTCGTTGCTTTAGCTTCAACGGATGGTCCAGCGGATCGTTGCGCGGAAGCTAAAGTAATGAGCCGAGAGTGCTAAGTGCCGGTCCAGCGGATCAGCACTCCGCTCACGGAAGTACGGTTGCATCTTTTCCTCTCCGTAGCCTCTCTCTCCTCTCTGTAGCCGCTCTCGTTGCTTTAGCTTCAACGGATGGTCCAGCGGATCGTTGCGCGGAAGCTGAAGTAATGAGCCGAGAGTGCTAAGTGCCGGTCCAGCGGATCAGCACTCCGCTCACGGAAATACGGTTGCATCTTTTCCTCTCCTTAGCCTCTCTTTCCTCTCTGTAGCCGCTCTCGTTGCTTTGGCTTCAACGGATGGTCCAGCGGATCGTTGCGCGGAAGCTGAAGTAATGAGCCGAGAGTGCTAAGTGCCGGTCCAGCGGATCAGCACTCCGCTCACGGAAATACGGTTGCATCTTTTCCTCTCCTTAGCCTCTCTTTCCTCTCTGTAGCCGCTCTCGTTGCTTTGGCTTCAACGGATGGTCCAGCGGATCGTTGCGCGGAAGCTAAAGTAATGAGCCGAGAGTGCTAAGTGCCGGTCCAGCGGATCAGCACTCCGCTCACGGAAGTACGGTTGCATCTTTTCCTCTCCGTAGCCTCTCTCTCCTCTCTGTAGCCGCTCTCGTTGCTTTAGCTTCAACGGATGGTCCAGCGGATCGTTGCGCGGAAGCTGAAGTAATGAGCCGAGAGTGCTAAGTGCCGGTCCAGCGGATCAGCACTCCGCTCACGGAAATACGGTTGCATTTCATTCCTTTCCATAGCCTCTCTCTCCTCTCTGTAGCCGCTCTCGTCGCTTTGGCTTCAACGGATGGTCCAGCGGATCGTTGCGCGGAAGCTGAATTGATGAGCCGAGGGTGCTAAGTGCCGGTCCAGCGGATCAGCACTCCGCTCACGGAAATACGGTTGCATCTTTTCCTCTCCTTAGCCTCTCTTTCCTCTCTGTAGCCGCTCTCGTTGCTTTGGCTTCAACGGATGGTCCAGCGGATCGTTGCGCGGAAGCTAAAGTAATGAGCCGAGAGTGCTAAGTGCCGGTCCAGCGGATCAGCACTCCGCTCACGGAAGTACGGTTGCATCTTTTCCTCTCCGTAGCCTCTCTCTCCTCTCTGTAGCCGCTCTCGTTGCTTTAGCTTCAACGGATGGTCCAGCGGATCGTTGCGCGGAAGCTGAAGTAATGAGCCGAGAGTGCTAAGTGCCGGTCCAGCGGATCAGCACTCCGCTCACGGAAATACGGTTGCATCTTTTCCTCTCCTTAGCCTCTCTTTCCTCTCTGTAGCCACTCTCGTTGCTTTGGCTTCAACGGATGGTCCAGCGGATCGTTGCGCGGAAGCTGAAGTAATGAGCCGAGAGTGCTAAGTGCCGGTCCAGCGGATCAGCACTCCGCTCACGGAAATACGGTTGCATTTCATTCCTCTCCATAGCCTCTCTCTCCTCTCTGTAGCCGCTCTCGTCGCTTTGGCTTCAACGGATGGTCCAGCGGATCGTTGCGCGGAAGCTGAATTGATGAGCCGAGGGTGCTAAGTGCCGGTCCAGCGGATCAGCACTCCGCTCACGGAAATACGGTTGCATCTTTTTCCTCTCCGTAGCCTCTCTCTCCTCTCTGTAGCCGCTCTCGTTGCTTTGGCTTCAACGGATGGTCCAGCGGATCGTTGCGCGGAAGCTGAAGTAATGAGCCGAGAGTGCTAAGTGCCGGTCCAGCGGATCAGCACTCCGCTCACGGAAATACGGTTGCATCTTTTCCTCTCCTTAGCCTCTCTTTCCTCTCTGTAGCCGCTCTCGTTGCTTTGGCTTCAACGGATGGTCCAGCGGATCGTTGCGCGGAAGCTGAATTGATGAGCCGAGGGTGCTAAGTGCCGGTCCAGCGGATCAGCACTCCGCTCACGGAAATACGGTTGCATCTTTTTCCTCTCCGTAGCCTCTCTCTCCTCTCTGTAGCCGCTCTCGTTGCTTTGGCTTCAACGGATGGTCCAGCGGATCGTTGCGCGGAAGCTGAAGTAATGAGCCGAGAGTGCTAAGTGCCGGTCCAGCGGATCAGCACTCCGCTCACGGAAATACGGTTGCATCTTTTCCTCTCCTTAGCCTCTCTTTCCTCTCTGTAGCCGCTCTCGTTGCTTTGGCTTCAACGGATGGTCCAGCGGATCGTTGCGCGGATGCTAAAGTAATGAGCCGAGAGTGCTAAGTGCCGGTCCAGCGGATCAGCACTCTGCTCACGGAAGTACGGTTGCATCTTTTCCTCTCCGTAGCCTCTCTCTCCTCTCTGTAGCCGCTCTCGTTGCTTTAGCTTCAACGGATGGTCCAGCGGATCGTTGCGCGGAAGCTGAAGTAATGAGCCGAGAGTGCTAAGTGCCGGTCCAGCGGATCAGCACTCCGCTCACGGAAATACGGTTGCATCTTTTCCTCTCCTTAGCCTCTCTTTCCTCTCTGTAGCCGCTCTCGTTGCTTTGGCTTCAACGGATGGTCCAGCGGATCGTTGCGCGGAAGCTAAAGTAATGAGCCGAGAGTGCTAAGTGCCGGTCCAGCGGATCAGCACTCCGCTCACGGAAGTACGGTTGCATCTTTTCCTCTCCGTAGCCCCTCTCTCCTCTCTGTAGCCGCTCTCGTTGCTTTAGCTTCAACGGATGGTCCAGCGGATCGTTGCGCGGAAGCTGAAGTAATGAGCCGAGAGTGCTAAGTGCCGGTCCAGCGGATCAGCACTCCGCTCACGGAAATACGGTTGCATCTTTTCCTCTCCTCAGCCTCTCTTTCCTCTCTGTAGCCGCTCTCGTTGCTTTGGCTTCAACGGATGGTCCAGCGGATCGTTGCGCGGAAGCTAAAGTAATGAGCTGAGAGTGCTAAGTGCCGGTCCAGCGGATCAACACTCCGCTCACGGAAGTACGGTTGCATCTTTTCCTCTCCGTAGCCTCTCTCTCCTCTCTGTAGCCGCTCTCGTTGCTTTAGCTTCAACGGATGGTCCAGCGGATCGTTGCGCGGAAGCTGAAGTAATGAGCCGAGAGTGCTAAGTGCCGGTCCAGCGGATCAGCACTCCGCTCACGGAAATACGGTTGCATATTTTCCTCTCCGTTAGCCTCTCTCTCCTCTCTGTAGCCGCTCTCGTCGCTTTGGCTTCAACGGATGGTCCAGCGGATCGTTGCGCGGAAGCTGAAGTGATGAGCCGAGGGTGCTAAGTGCCGGTCCAGCGGATCAGCACTCCGCTCACGGAAATACGGTTGCATCTTTTCCTCTCCGTAGCCTCTCTCTCCTCTCTGTAGCCGCTCTCGTTGCTTTGACTTCAACGGATGGTCCAGCGGATCGTTGCGCGGAAGCTGAAGTAATGAGCCGAGAGTGCTAAGTGCCGATCCAGCGGATCAGCACTCCGCTCACGGAAATACGGTTGCACCTTTTCCTCTCCGTAGCCTCTCTCGTTGACGAATACATCCTCACCTTCTTCACCTCTTTCCTAAATTCCCCCTACCGTCACAAGGTCACGGCCCCGAGCCAAGCATAAACAAAATTGTATTCTCTTTCAAGCAAGTAACTCACGCGAAATCAAAGTGAAATTCCTAGTAACACACGAATGTGTTAAAGACACTGAGTAAACACACGATCGTTAGTGATATAAGCAAAGTTCAAAGTTCATACGCGCGTGTTAGATACCCCGAGTAAAGCACACACGAGCGTGTTAGATACCCAGAGCACAGTACACGATCGTTAGTAGTACCAGTGGAATTCCTAGTAACACACGAGCGTGTCAGGCACACCGAGCAAAGCACACACGAGCGTGTTAGATACCACAAGCGCAGCGCAGGATCAGCGAAGTTCCTCGTAACACACGAGCGTGTTAGACACACCGAACGAAACACACACGAGCGTGTTAGACACACCGAGCGAGCACACGATCTCAAGCGAAAATAGCTCTAGCGAAATACTCACGAACTCCACCAGATACCCTAGCCATTCATCAAAACGGCTTTCATCGCCACAATAACGCCAGTTTTTTTTCTTACCAGAAAAAAATCATTTTCTTCTTACCAAAAAAAAAAAAAATCATTTTTTTCCTCCTAAGACAATCATTACTACAGTAAGATAATTTGTTAGCTATAATCTAATTAATTATTAAGAATTGGATTACAAATAAACGTGTTTATTAACATCTAACACGGGTTCCGTCTTCAATAAAAAAAAATATCTTGAACATTCGACCCTGGACAGCCCTGAGCCTACCCCAGCTATAGACAAGGTCCACGGACCTCATAAAGAAACACCACCTCGTGAGGACCGAGGTGAAAAAGGACGTTTCAAGTGGCGCCCGAGCAGGGACCCAGCTAACAAAGTTCGACAACAAGTACAAGCGTGGAATAAAAATACAAGAACCAGCGAAAGAAAAGAAAAAAAAAACTGTGCGTAAATAAATAAGCAACTTGACATTGAACACCTGTGGCAAAGCCAAGCAACACGGTACAAAATGGTGAAAAGATGGATAGTCGCACTCAAGCGGGAGGAACTAGTGAAACTGATGAAGGAATTTGGTCTAGACACTGACGGCAACGTAGAGGATTTAAAAAGTATATTTTCAGCATTCACGACTAAGGAAGATCTCAAGCTAGAGCATATAGAACGCTTGAAGGAATTAGAATGTCTGTACGCCCGTAGTTCATCACCAAATCCCGGTCCTTCATCACTAGCAGGTCCTCCGATGAGCCAACTCATAGCTCCGAAGACAACACCAGCATCGCAAACAAGCCCTTACATCCAACATCCACCTCAACTAGAGTCATCTCCAGTATTCTACAGCACAATAATGAACCAGATACGCAAGTGGAATGTACGTTTTGACGACAGGATGGATCCACTTGAGTTTGTCGAGCGGTTAGAGGAATTAGCAGATGTTTACGGGATATGCAAAGATCTATTGCCAAAAGCCATGCCA
This sequence comes from Physocephala rufipes, assembly GCA_963966595.1. Taxonomy (NCBI): domain Eukaryota; kingdom Metazoa; phylum Arthropoda; class Insecta; order Diptera; family Conopidae; genus Physocephala; species Physocephala rufipes. Next base: position 12,835,488 of record OZ016503.1, read on the forward strand.
GAGATTATGCAAGGGAAAGGTCTCCACTGGCATCGCAACAATAAGAAACCTTGGCTACGATGGAGCGAATTTAAACGAGATTTCCTTAAGTTTTTCCTGTCATCTTTATATCAGGAACGACTTGATGACGACGTAAGGCAGAGATTTCAAGGACCAACAGAACTTTTTAAGGACTACGTCATAGCCATGCAAAATCTCATGCGTCACACCGATTATTCTCACGAAAAGAAAATCGATCGAATCTACAGAAATAGTCGACGAGAATACCAAACTTTCGCTAAGCGGCAAGACTTCAAGACATTAGAAGATTTGGTTGAGCTGTGTGACCAATATGAGAATATCCTGAGCCACCGCAAGACAACATCGGCACCTGAGATCCGCGAGGCCAAGCACCGCACAGTCGAGTCATGTCTAGAAGCCCAAAGCGTTCCACAAAAATACAAAGCTGTCATCAACACCAACACCGCATGCCGTCGTTGTGGTCAGGACGGGCATTACGCAAGGAATTGCCGGAATGCCACCAAATTATTCTGCTGGCAATGTGGTAAGCAGGGCGTGAAGACCATAGAGTGCTGCAGAAAGAAGTCGGGAAATGCCAACGGACCTCAGGAGTAACGGAGAGCCCTGCGGTTCATGATCATCAATCTCCGAAAGAAGCATCACCATTTAAAGTCACTGGACGACACCTTACAGTCGACATACACATGGACGGAAGGCCAGTAACTGCGACAGTAGATACAGGAGCGACACGCAGTTTTGTATCAGAGACGTTTGTCAAGAATCTAGGGGACTATGCACGCACTACCTTCACCAGAATGAGAGTACGACTAGCCGATGGCACTACCTTACACATAAAGACAGCTTTACGATCAGAAGTTCAACTTGGCAGCCGGAGACATCTCGCAAAATTTCTAGTGTTACCAACCGCTATTGATTCTGTAACACTAGGGATGGATTATTTGGCAGAAGCAGAAGTAAAGCTTAGATGCGATGGGTACGAGGTCGACTTGAGATCAGCCTCAGAAGATGGCAATGACACCGAAGATATTCTGTGGACGGTGAGTGAAGGTCAAGATGGCGACGATATAGAAACCTTTTTGGAAAGAGAATTGGAGCAGTTTGAGGCTCTGTCTGGTGTAACTAACACAACGAGCCACCGAATCAATATGCGAGATGACACACCAGTCAAACAGAGGTACTACCCTAAGAATCCGGCCATACAATCAATAATAAATGGCCAAATTGACGAGCTCCTCAAAATGAAATGCATAGAGCCGTCGAAAAGTGCATACAGCTCTCCCATAGTTCTCGCCAAAAAGAAGTCTGGCGACTGGAGATTATGCGTAGATTACCGTCAGATCAACGCGAAGTCTATACCGGATGCCTACCCGTTACCACGAATAAACCACATTCTGGAGAAGCTCAGAGAAGCACGATACATCAGCACCATTGACCTGAAGAATGGTTATTGGCAAGTTCCTGTCGAACCGAAGAGCCGAAGGTACACCGCTTTCACCGTTCCCGGCAGAGGTCTATACCAGTGGCGTGTTATGCCCTTCGGGCTACACTCTGCGCCGGCCACCTTTCAGAGGCTCCTAGACCAAGTTATCGGACCAGAGATGGAGCCCAACGCATTCGCCTACCTTGACGACATCGTGGTGGTCAGCAAGACCAAAGAGGAGCACATGCAACACCTGCGCAACGTTTTCAGTCGTCTTCGCCAGGCGAATCTACGGATTAACAAGGACAAATGCCATTTCTTTAAAAACGAACTTAGATATTTGGGTCATCTGGTCACATCCTCAGGAATAAAGACAGACCCGGATAAGGTCGCAGCCATCAAGGAGTTGAAGCCGCCTGCGAACATCAGAGAGCTGCGAAGGTGTCTAGGCACTGCATCCTGGTACAGGAGATTTGTGCCGGAGTTCACCAAGACTGTTCACCCACTAACGAGCATGTTGAAGAAGGGAAAGCGTTGGCATTGGGGTGCCGATCAACAAGTAGCGTTTGATGAGCTGAAGAGAAAACTAACTGAAGCACCGGTGTTGGCCTGTCCAGATTTCACCAGGCAATTCACGCTGCAAACAGATGCCAGCGACGTAGGTCTGGGCGCAGTCTTGACACAGGAACAGGAAGAAGGAGAACGCGTGATTGCCTACGCCAGTCGACACCTACAGGGGGCGGAAAAAAATTACTCGGCCACGGAGAAAGAATGCTTGGCGATAGTGTGGGCGGTGCGAAAAATGAGGCCATACCTGGAAGGGTATCACTTCAAAGTCATCACGGATCATCTGGCACTTAAGTGGTTGAACGGCATCGAAAACCCTTCCGGGAGAATCGCACGCTGGGCTCTGGAGCTTCAACAACACACGTATGAGGTGCAGTATCGCAAAGGGAAGTACAACGTCGTCGCAGACACACTGTCCCGTCAACCTAGGGATATAGACGAGATTAACATGGGACTAGAAGCCGCAGAATCAGCATGCAACTGGTTGGAACAACAGAAAACCAAGGTAGTCAACAACCCAGAGAAATATCCTGACTATGCTATGGAGAATGGTTGCCTCTACCGATACATCCCGCACGAGGTGGGCGATGACGACGAAGAACCATGGAAGCTGTGCGTGGGCCGTCCAGATCGCAAAAGGGTGCTGTTAGAAAACCACGATCAACCTAGCGCCGGACACCAGGGCATACGAAGAACCATAGCCCGAATAGCAAGGAAATACTACTGGCCTGGTATGTTTCGGGATATTAGTCGGTATGTGAGGCACTGTGATTCTTGCCAGAAATACAAGTCTGAGCAAAGGAAACCCGCCGGCGAGATGTTAACCAGGATCCCCGAAGAACCATGGGCCACTGTTTGCGCCGATTTTATCGGCCCGCTTCCACGATCAGGGAAAGGACATACTATGCTACTGGTGTTCCTAGACAAGTTCTCCAAATGGGTTGAAATCGTTCCTTTGCGGAAGGCTACCTCAAGTAATCTACAACAGGCTTTTCGGGAAAGGATCATTTCAAGATTTGGGACACCCAAAGTTTTACTCACTGATAATGGCGTGCAGTTCACCAGTAGAAACTTCAAAGAATACTTAAAAGCCATTGGAGTACGCCAACAATTCACAGCACCCTACACACCACGTGAAAATCCCACAGAGCGCGCAAACCGGACCATCAAGACCATCATCGCTCAATATACGGGTAAAAACCAACGAGATTGGGATGAGTATATCCCAGAAATAGCGCTCGCCATCAATAGCAGCACATCTATCACTACCGGGTATTCACCTGCTTTCTTAGTCCAAGGACGCGAGCCAAGACTTCCCAACTCACTCTACGATGAAACCACTTTAGGCACCGGTAAAGAATCCACACACTCAGAGCACAGAGCCATGCATTTACGAGAGATTTACAAGATCGCACGACGAAACATGCAGATGGCATCGAATGAGCAAGCGAGACACTATAACCTCAGACGGCGAGCATGGAAACCACATATAGGAGATATGGTACTAGTACGGTCACACCACTTGTCAAAAGCATCAGAGAACTTCGCTGCCAAGCTGGCCCCAAAATATGATGGTCCGTTCCAGATCACCAACTTTACATCTCCAGTAATAGTCGCCTTAAGGATCAACCCTAATAGGACAAAAACAGCTCACATCGGCGATCTTAAGGCCTACAGTTCCCCAAGTGATCTTCAGCAGACGAGCGTCGAATCAAGACACTGCACTCCCCAGCTTTCCCGCCAAAATTAAAGATATCCCAAGGCATCTCCTACGGGAGCGTAAAATGTAACACGTAAGTTTGGGCACACCATAAGACATAACAAAAAAATTTTTGTATAAAAGGAAGCACGTCCCAGAGCACTTTCTCAGTTGTGCAGTGAACGTCGTGGGTGACACATCGCGAACGATTAAGAAGTTTTAACAATATCAACAGTAGCAAGGCCAGTAATCATGAATATACATCAGTCACCAACCAATGAAGACTCGGCCAATCTCCGCCGTACCGAAGCTAAAACAGAGACGACATGGACACTCTTATCCGACACAGATGAAGAGATCGACGAAGGGATCTTGTTGGTCTATCCAGAGGGTAAAGGCGGGGTCACCATCCGGGAGGATGATTACTTGAGGCTTTCGGAGGGACGGTTCCTCAACGACGTCATTATTGAGTTCTACCTCCGCTGGATGGAACGCAATACGCTTCCCAGGGCTTTGAACGGTGGCGTGCGTATTATGAGCCCATTCTTTTATAATGCAATGGTTCGCAATCCCTACGACCATTCCCGGATACGAAGGCAGTTGCGAACGGCCAACATTTTTCAAGAGGAGTTCCTAGTGATACCAGCTAATGCCGATGACCATTGGTTCGCTGTCGTGGTGGAGCGCGAAACTATCCCAAATATAGAAAGACGCCGTATCATTATATTGGACTCTTTGGGCCCAAAACCCAAGAGAAACAACATCTTGGCCAACAACGTTAGGCGAATGCTAACTGGGGAACATCGTTTCAACTACCCGGAAGTACCGAATCCCATCACGTTCAACGCCGATAACTCGCCCCTGGTAGATCTCGAGGTACCCCTACAAACCGACGGGTTCAATTGCGGCATCTACATGCTGGTCACCATCGAGAGATACCTTATCAATAGGCACCACAGTGATCCTCCAGAAACCTTCAACTGGAACAGTTTCACCGAATATTTGGGCACTCGCTTACGCATAGCCACCATAGTCAGAGTTTTGTCGGCTGCCGCCGGAATAAACAAAAGGTTTCCTCCACTACGATATGCCACTATTGGGCCGCAGCTGCCACACCCGGAACCAGCAAAAGGGCCCCGTCTAGCCGAGATTCAAGGAATTCCCGCCGACAGCGAGGGAACTCAAACTGAAGCAGCTGCAGTACAAGGATCTGATGCCAGTACCGATCATACATGGGAGGCTCTAGTTCCTGACCGATTTCCACCAGCGCTGCAGGCAGCCATCCAGCGAACCAACGAGAACCATCGGAAAGGTCAGCGGAAGAACTATAAATTAGAGATAGAAGGTCACCTCTACCAAGTGCGTATCAGTCGAGAAGGTCATATTCGGGCTGAAAAATCTCTCCGGAAGTAGGGAGGGAATGTGAGGACGCATTTTGGCGCTACAAAATGCACTCACAAATTGAATGAATATTATTTTTACTTTTATTATTTGCGTACAATGAATTAATGTACTTTCTTTAATTTCTTTGATTTCTTATAAAATAATTTTCTAATACATGTAAATTTCATAAAGTATTTCATTAGTTGTAAGCGTGATGATGTTTAGTTTTAAGGCGTACAAAACTACCATAGGTAAATTAATTAAGATAACGATGAACGTAGGGTATAACAACAAATCTAGAGTGAGGGCCATAGCAACACTGACGCTCCTATCAAAATCAAGCTAGAGTGAGACAGGGCCATAGCAACACTGACGCACAGGGCCATAGCAACACTGACGCTCACATAACAATCGAGCTAGAGGGAGACAGGGCCATAGCAACACTGACGCTCCTATTAAAAACCAAAGCTAGAATAAGACAGGACTAAAGCAACGCTGACATTTGGAAACACATAAAAGGGACGGTACAACACGAAAACTGCCTGTTGCTCGTGGACCGCGATAAAGGTAAGACCTCTCAAGTCTCCTGTCTTCAACCACTACACGTGTAGTGGTTGGAGACGAAACTCTCCCCGTTGCCTTTCCTCTCCTTAGCCTCTCTCTCCTCTCTGTAGCCGCTCTCGTTGCTTTGGCTTCAACGGATGGTCCAGCGGATCGTTGCGCGGAAGCTGAAGTAATGAGCCGAGAGTGCTAAGTGCCGGTCCAGCGGATCAGCACTCCGCTCACGGAAATACGGTTGCATCTTTTCCTCTCCTTAGCCTCTCTTTCCTCTCTGTAGCCGCTCTCGTTGCTTTGGCTTCAACGGATGGTCCAGCGGATCGTTGCGCGGAAGCTAAAGTAATGAGCCGAGAGTGCTAAGTGCCGGTCCAGCGGATCAGCACTCCGCTCACGGAAGTACGGTTGCATCTTTTCCTCTCCGTAGCCTCTCTCTCCTCTCTGTAGCCGCTCTCGTTGCTTTAGCTTCAACGGATGGTCCAGCGGATCGTTGCGCGGAAGCTGAAGTAATGAGCCGAGAGTGCTAAGTGCCGGTCCAGCGGATCAGCACTCCGCTCACGGAAATACGGTTGCATCTTTTCCTCTCCTTAGCCTCTCTTTCCTCTCTGTAGCCGCTCTCGTTGCTTTGGCTTCAACGGATGGTCCAGCGGATCGTTGCGCGGAAGCTGAAGTAATGAGCCGAGAGTGCTAAGTGCCGGTCCAGCGGATCAGCACTCCGCTCACGGAAATACGGTTGCATTTCATTCCTTTCCATAGCCTCTCTCTCCTCTCTGTAGCCGCTCTCGTCGCTTTGGCTTCAACGGATGGTCCAGCGGATCGTTGCGCGGAAGCTGAATTGATGAGCCGAGGGTGCTAAGTGCCGGTCCAGCGGATCAGCACTCCGCTCACGGAAATACGGTTGCATCTTTTCCTCTCCTTAGCCTCTCTTTCCTCTCTGTAGCCGCTCTCGTTGCTTTGGCTTCAACGGATGGTCCAGCGGATCGTTGCGCGGAAGCTAAAGTAATGAGCCGAGAGTGCTAAGTGCCGGTCCAGCGGATCAGCACTCCGCTCACGGAAGTACGGTTGCATCTTTTCCTCTCCGTAGCCTCTCTCTCCTCTCTGTAGCCGCTCTCGTTGCTTTAGCTTCAACGGATGGTCCAGCGGATCGTTGCGCGGAAGCTGAAGTAATGAGCCGAGAGTGCTAAGTGCCGGTCCAGCGGATCAGCACTCCGCTCACGGAAATACGGTTGCATCTTTTCCTCTCCTTAGCCTCTCTTTCCTCTCTGTAGCCACTCTCGTTGCTTTGGCTTCAACGGATGGTCCAGCGGATCGTTGCGCGGAAGCTGAAGTAATGAGCCGAGAGTGCTAAGTGCCGGTCCAGCGGATCAGCACTCCGCTCACGGAAATACGGTTGCATTTCATTCCTCTCCATAGCCTCTCTCTCCTCTCTGTAGCCGCTCTCGTCGCTTTGGCTTCAACGGATGGTCCAGCGGATCGTTGCGCGGAAGCTGAATTGATGAGCCGAGGGTGCTAAGTGCCGGTCCAGCGGATCAGCACTCCGCTCACGGAAATACGGTTGCATCTTTTTCCTCTCCGTAGCCTCTCTCTCCTCTCTGTAGCCGCTCTCGTTGCTTTGGCTTCAACGGATGGTCCAGCGGATCGTTGCGCGGAAGCTGAAGTAATGAGCCGAGAGTGCTAAGTGCCGGTCCAGCGGATCAGCACTCCGCTCACGGAAATACGGTTGCATCTTTTCCTCTCCTTAGCCTCTCTTTCCTCTCTGTAGCCGCTCTCGTTGCTTTGGCTTCAACGGATGGTCCAGCGGATCGTTGCGCGGAAGCTGAATTGATGAGCCGAGGGTGCTAAGTGCCGGTCCAGCGGATCAGCACTCCGCTCACGGAAATACGGTTGCATCTTTTTCCTCTCCGTAGCCTCTCTCTCCTCTCTGTAGCCGCTCTCGTTGCTTTGGCTTCAACGGATGGTCCAGCGGATCGTTGCGCGGAAGCTGAAGTAATGAGCCGAGAGTGCTAAGTGCCGGTCCAGCGGATCAGCACTCCGCTCACGGAAATACGGTTGCATCTTTTCCTCTCCTTAGCCTCTCTTTCCTCTCTGTAGCCGCTCTCGTTGCTTTGGCTTCAACGGATGGTCCAGCGGATCGTTGCGCGGATGCTAAAGTAATGAGCCGAGAGTGCTAAGTGCCGGTCCAGCGGATCAGCACTCTGCTCACGGAAGTACGGTTGCATCTTTTCCTCTCCGTAGCCTCTCTCTCCTCTCTGTAGCCGCTCTCGTTGCTTTAGCTTCAACGGATGGTCCAGCGGATCGTTGCGCGGAAGCTGAAGTAATGAGCCGAGAGTGCTAAGTGCCGGTCCAGCGGATCAGCACTCCGCTCACGGAAATACGGTTGCATCTTTTCCTCTCCTTAGCCTCTCTTTCCTCTCTGTAGCCGCTCTCGTTGCTTTGGCTTCAACGGATGGTCCAGCTCTCGTTGCTTTGGCTTCAACGGATGGTCCAGCGGATCGTTGCGCGGAAGCTAAAGTAATGAGCCGAGAGTGCTAAGTGCCGGTCCAGCGGATCAGCACTCCGCTCACGGAAGTACGGTTGCATCTTTTCCTCTCCGTAGCCTCTCTCTCCTCTCTGTAGCCGCTCTCGTTGCTTTAGCTTCAACGGATGGTCCAGCGGATCGTTGCGCGGAAGCTGAAGTAATGAGCCGAGAGTGCTAAGTGCCGGTCCAGCGGATCAGCACTCCGCTCACGGAAATACGGTTGCATCTTTTCCTCTCCTCAGCCTCTCTTTCCTCTCTGTAGCCGCTCTCGTTGCTTTGGCTTCAACGGATGGTCCAGCGGATCGTTGCGCGGAAGCTAAAGTAATGAGCCGAGAGTGCTAAGTGCCGGTCCAGCGGATCAACACTCCGCTCACGGAAGTACGGTTGCATCTTTTCCTCTCCGTAGCCTCTCTCTCCTCTCTGTAGCCGCTCTCGTTGCTTTAGCTTCAACGGATGGTCCAGCGGATCGTTGCGCGGAAGCTGAAGTAATGAGCCGAGAGTGCTAAGTGCCGGTCCAGCGGATCAGCACTCCGCTCACGGAAATACGGTTGCATATTTTCCTCTCCGTTAGCCTCTCTCTCCTCTCTGTAGCCGCTCTCGTCGCTTTGGCTTCAACGGATGGTCCAGCGGATCGTTGCGCGGAAGCTGAAGTGATGAGCCGAGGGTGCTAAGTGCCGGTCCAGCGGATCAGCACTCCGCTCACGGAAATACGGTTGCATCTTTTCCTCTCCGTAGCCTCTCTCTCCTCTCTGTAGCCGCTCTCGTTGCTTTGACTTCAACGGATGGTCCAGCGGATCGTTGCGCGGAAGCTGAAGTAATGAGCCGAGAGTGCTAAGTGCCGATCCAGCAGATCAGCACTCCGCTCACGGAAATACGGTTGCACCTTTTCCTCTCCGTAGCCTCTCTCGTTGACGAATACATCCTCACCTTCTTCACCTCTTTCCTAAATTCCCCCTACCGTCACAAGGTCACGGCCCCGAGCCAAGCATAAACAAAATTGTATTCTCTTTCAAGCAAGTAACTCACGCGAAATCAAAGTGAAATTCCTAGTAACACACGAATGTGTTAAAGACACTGAGTAAACACACGATCGTTAGTGATATAAGCAAAGTTCAAAGTTCATACGCGCGTGTTAGATACCCCGAGTAAAGCACACACGAGCGTGTTAGATACCCAGAGCACAGTACACGATCGTTAGTAGTACCAGTGGAATTCCTAGTAACACACGAGCGTGTCAGGCACACCGAGCAAAGCACACACGAGCGTGTTAGATACCACAAGCGCAGCGCAGGATCAGCGAAGTTCCTCGTAACACACGAGCGTGTTAGACACACCGAACGAAACACACACGAGCGTGTTAGACACACCGAGCGAGCACACGATCTCAAGCGAAAATAGCTCTAGCGAAATACTCACGAACTCCACCAGATACCCTAGCCATTCATCAAAACGGCTTTCATCGCCACAATAACGCCAGTTTTTTTTCTTACCAGAAAAAAATCATTTTCTTCTTACCAAAAAAAAAAAATCATTTTTTTCCTCCTAAGACAATCATTACTACAGTAAGATAATTTGTTAGCTATAATCTAATTAATTATTAAGAATTGGATTACAAATAAACGTGTTTATTAACATCTAACACGGGTTCCGTCTTCAATAAAAAAAAAATATCTTGAACATTCGACCCTGGACAGCCCTGAGCCTACCCCAGCTATAGACAAGGTCCACGGACCTCATAAAGAAACACCACCTCGTGAGGACCGAGGTGAAAAAGGTCGTTTCAATATATATATATATATATATATATATATATATATATATATATATATATATATATATATATATATATATATATATATATATATATATATATATATATATATATATATATATATATATATATATATATATATATATATATATATATATATATATATATATATATATATATATATATATATATATATATATATATATATATATATATATATATATATATATATATATATATATATATATATATATATATATATATATATATATATATATATATATATATATATATATATATATATATATATATATATATATATATATATATATATATATATATATATATATATATATATATATATATATATATATATATATATATATATATATATATATATATATATATATATATATATATATATATATATATATATATATATATATATATATATATATATATATATATATATATATATATATATATATATATATATATATATATATATATATATAAGCACAATAAGAGTTCAGTTTTTGCTGGCACCTTATTATGGCTTTATTACTCTTTGTTTATTGACTCTTGCTATATTAACACTTTCATTTATTTTAGATGAAATTGTTTATGAAGTAAAGAATCAATTCGACTTTTTCTTTCCACAAGGACAGCCGGAAACAAAGGTATGCAAAATACCAAGAATTATTTGCCAATAACGACTTTAATAATGACTAACACCGCAATCAGGTTTTTACGTACTTTCGGCTCGAGAGTAGATAGAATATATATATATATATATATATATATATATATATATATATATATATATATATATATATATATATATATATATATATATATATATATATATATATATATATATATATATATATATATATATATATATATATATATATATATATATATATATATATATATATATATATATATATATATATATATATATATATATATATATATATATATATATATATATATATATATATATATATATATATATATATATATATATATATATATATATATATATATATATATATATATATATATATATATATATATATATATATATATATATATATATATATATATATATATATATATATATATATATATATATATATATATATATATATATATATATATATATATATATATATATATATATATATATATATATATATATATATATATATATATATATATATATATATATATATATATATATATATATATATATATATATATATATATATATATATATATATATATATATATATATATATATATATATATATATATATATATATATATATATATATATATATATATATATATATATATATATATATATATATATATATATATATATATATATATATATATATATATATATATATATATATATATATATATATATATATATATATATATATATATATATATATATATATATATATATATATATATATATATATATATATATATATATATATATATATATATATATATATATATATATATATATATATATATATATATATATATATATATATATATATATATATATATATATATATATATATATATATATATATATATATATATATATATATATATATATATATATATATATATATATATATATATATATATATATATATATATATATATATATATATATATATATATATATATATATATATATATATATATATATATATATATATATATATATATATATATATATATATATATATATATATATATATATATATATATATATATATATATATATATATATATATATATATAATGTTTGTTTGTCTTTATTAGAACTAAACATTATGTTTTATAGTTCATGAATAGTTTAAATACAAAATTCAATAGTTCAGTAGTTCAAGTAAATACAAATTCAGTAGTCAAATAGTTTAAATACAAAATAGTTTAAATACAAAATTGGAGAAAATTAACACAATACAAAGACAAAAATAGATTAAATATTTGATAAGAAATTCAAAATATTCCGTTTTGTTACAGCAAAAGAATCACAAAAATTAATAACAGAATACAACGTATTAAAGTCCAAACAGGCATTCCGAAGAGGTTCGAATTGTAGGTATGATGATCTACAGAAAGTCAACTGAAGCGGCTCATATCGTCTAGATGAGCGGCGAGGAACGGTAAGATGAATGTTTGATAGCAAATGAGGAGAATCAGTTGCACCAGATAAGCAGCTCAGGATGAAAATAGCATTAAACATTTTCCTGCGATCAAAAAGTGTTGGTAGGTTAATTAATTTCAGCCGGGATTCATATGGTGGTAAATGAACTGATTCATCCCAGCGGAGGTGACGAAGGCAGAAAAGTAAAAACTGTTTCTGAATTGATTCAATTTGAGAAATATAACAGCTGTAATAAGGACTCCAAACTGGCGATGCATACTCCAAGATTGGCCTCACCAGCGAGGTGTACAATAATTTCGTTACATAGGGATCATCAAATTCCTTCGCCCATCTTTTAATACAGCCTAAAATACTGTTAGCTCTGATAGATATGCCATTAGTATGAGTATGAAAGCGCAGTTTCCGATCCAAAACAACTCCAAGATCGTTTATAGAATCAACAACTTCCAATTTATAAGATCCAATAGAGTAATTCAGCAATGCAGGTTTCAAGACGCGAGCGAAAGTAATTTGCTTACACTTCTTCAAATTTAAATTCATACAGTTTAATCTGCACCAATCAGTTAATGAGTCCAAATCAGCTTGAAGTAGCAAAGCATCACACTCTGTTTTGTAAGATAAGAACAGTTTAACATCATCCGCAAACATGAGAATATTCCCATTACTGATAGAAGTTGGGATATCATTTATGAAAATGAGGAATAATAGTGGACCCAAATGACTCCCCTGCGGAACTCCAGAAGGTACCGAAAATTCTTTAGATATGGCATTGTTAAATACAACCATTTGAGAACGATCACTGAGATACGATTGGATCCAACGCAGCAAAGATTCAGGAAAACCAAATAGTTTAAGTTTTAAATTTAGAAATTTGTGATTAACTACATCAAACGCCTTGCTGAAGTCCATATAAATAACATCCGTCCACATAGAATATTTAAAATTGTTTATTGTGTGAGACACAAATTCAAGTAGATTTGTAGTAGTAGATTTCCCAACTCGAAAACCATGCTGAACAGGTGATATTGAAGAATTCACAGAAAAAGATATTTGATCGGTAATTATCTTCTCAAAAAGTTTAGGAAGTGCACTGAGCTTAGCGATGCCACGATAGTTATTTATCATATGCTTACTTCCAGACTTATGCAAAGGAATAATAAATGATGCCTTCCAACTGTGCGGAAAATAGCCAGAGCGTAACGAATAACCAAATAACATTTCAACAGGTTTTACTAACACGTCAGCGCAGTTTTTCAGGATACAGGATGGAATATTGTCCGGACCAGGATTAAAGGTGCTCTTGATGTCATTCAAAGAGTTAAGAATAAGATCTTCAATTAAAATTGGCTGGGCAATAGAACCAGATGTAATACTGTAAGGGTAAGAATCCGAGACGTAGCTAGATGAAGAATATGTAGATTTAAAAAAGTCAGCAAAGAGGTCACAAATCGTTGCAGGATCATCCGTCTCAATATCTCGAAACTTCATAAATGTTGGAAGAACATCACTCTTTCTCTTAGTATTAACAAACCTCCAAAATGATTTAGGATCACGTCGAAGATTATGTTTCACCTTTAAGATATAATTTTGGTAAGCATGTTTACATAAGCGATGATATCTGTTCCTTGAAGATAAATAATTTAAGAGACTTAAAGTTGAACGCGATCGACAAAACATTTTATAGCTCTTTGCTTTCATATTTCTCAAAATGCGTAGCTCTTTAGAAAACCAGGAAGGATATGAAGATGATCGAACTATCCTCAATGGAACCGATGATTTAAAAGCTGTCAATAACGCATTATTAAAAGTTTCGACTGCCAAATCTAAAGAAGCAGATGAAAGAGTATCCACATGCAGAAGAGAGCACCAATCAATGAGAAATAACTCATTCCTTAATCTTGAATAATTAGTGAGTTTAAAACAAAACTTCTTTGTTAACCTCTATTTAGCTTTTTGGAACCGAAACGGTTGACAAGGTAACGTTAAACTAATTTTCAGAGTTGGATGATGCATGTCCTCTGGTAACGCAAGAGCCGCGCAGCGCGATAAATCAAAGATGTCTCTATCATCAATAAAAACCAGATCCAACAGGCGATTGTTCCCATTCCGGACATTATTAATTTGAAATAGACCAATGGAAAATATATCATTCAGGAAACTGAAATATGATTCACGTTCAGATGATGGTAAAAAAAGAGCATTTTCGTCGTCACTTGAAATCCAATTAATATGAGGCAGATTAAAACCACCAAGAAGAATAAGTCTATCAAAAGGTGAAATACCCCTTAACACAGTAGCAATACATTTAGCATGTGATGAATAGATAATCTCATCAGCATTTGGCGGAATGTAAGAACAGCATATGTAGATGCAGAAATTAGCAAGTCTAACACAAACACAGCAGAATTCAATATCTGAGGCATCATCCAGGAAAACTTCCCGCGAAAAGTAATTAGAAGTAACAGCTATCAATACACCACCACCTCTACTTAGATTAGTTAAAAGTCTACTTCGATCATTTCGATAGACAATATAAGTGTTTGAAAACAATTCAGAGCTCAAAACATCCGGTTTAAGCCATGTTTCAGTGAACACAATAATATTATACTCAGGATCAATGGTTTTTAATAAAATGTCATTCAACTTGGTATTGATTCCTCTGACATTTTGATAGAGAATGACAAAGGAATGCGCGTTTAGTTTTTTGAAACAGCAGGCTGAGAAGTGGCAGCAGCATTTCCATGAGTTGATTTCGGTCTAAAAACATACTCATGTACAACAGCGTTTAGTGGCCAAAAATCAGGATTCAATACTCGATCTAATAAATGATTAGGTACATGAATATTAAACGATGAATATGATCTTTTAGTCCTGAAATTATATTTTTTACAGATATGCTTGAATCCGTCAATCTCAACTGGGAAAAAATGTGCTCTCTAATATCATCCGGAGTTGTATCTGGAGCAAATCGGGAAACAAATACAGTCTTTTTTTGTTGAACCACAACAAGTTTTTTCGAAGCTAAGTTTGGCAAAGCAGCAGCAGCAGCAAAACTATCAGAGATAGCAGTATTCACCACATCACCAACAATATTGGCGCCAATAATGGCAGGAGATTTGACGAGAGGCTTTTTAGGTATAGCACCTTTGCCAGTAGTTCCAGCGGCAGCCAAAGGTAATTCAGCAACAGCAGAAATTAGGGCAGCAGAAATGCGTAGCTCTTTAGAAAACCAGGAAGGATATGAAGATGATCGAACTATCCTCAATGGAACCGATGATTTAAAAGCTGTCAATAACGCATTATTAAAAGTTTCGACTGCCAAATCTAAAGAAGCAGATGAAAGAGTATCCACATGCAGAAGAGAGCACCAATCAATGAGAAATAACTCATTCCTTAATCTTGAATAATTAGTGAGTTTAAAACAAAACTTCTTTGTTAACCTCTTATTAGCTTTTTGGAACCGAAACGGTTGACAAGGTAACGTTAAACTAATTTTCAGAGTTGGATGATGCATGTCCTCTGGTAACGCAAGGGCCGCGCAGCGCGATAAATCAAAAATGTCTCTATCATCAATAAAAACCAGATCCAACAGGCAATTGTTCCCATTCCGGACATTATTAATTTGAAATAGACCAATGGAAAATATATCATTCAGGAAACTGAAATATGATTCACGTTCAGATGATGGTAAAAAAAGAGCATTTTCGTCGTCACTTGAAATCCAATTAATATGAGGCAGATTAAAATCACCAAGAAGAATAAGTCTATCAAAAGGTGAAATACCCCTTAACACAGTAGCAATACATTTAGCATGTGATGAATAGATAATCTCATCAGCATTTGGCGGAATGTAAGAACAGCATATGTAGATGCAGAAATTAGCAAGTCTAACACAAACACAGCAGAATTCAATATCTGAGGCATCATCCAGGAAAACTTCCCGCGAAAAGTAATTAGAAGTAAAAGCTATCAATACACCACCACCTCTACTTAGATTAGTTAAAAGTCTACTTCGATCATTTCGATAGACAATATAAGTGTTTGAAAACAATTCAGAGCTCAAAACATCCGGTTTAAGCCATGTTTCAGTGAACACAATAATATTATACTCAGGATCAATGGTTTTTAATAAAATGTCAT